>BMAW01028096.1:0-36817 GCA_019974015.1 Nephila pilipes
ATTGACATTTGCTGCGAATTTCATTTGATTCTGATGATTCCTTCATGTTGTTGCATTTTCTACAAACAGCAGTTTATAAAAATAACTTAAATTTGTCACTTGTCTGTTTCCCGTCATTTATCCGAATAGGCATGTGTTCGGAACCTTCTAAATTTACAAGTCTCTTATAAGGGTCCTCAAATTTCCCTTATTGGAATCAAGCTGAACAAATAATTTTTTCCTACATAATTTAAAACAAGAAATTACGTATATTAATTCATGAAGTGATTTTTTTTCTTTGCTCTTTTCATAATTCCTGAGAGAGAGGGTTAAGGAAACCAGGACATCCGAGAAATTCAGGAATATTAAATCTAACACTGCTTGCTTTTGTAGCATATATCTTTTCAAATTACTAGCAGAGCTTAGATTTTTTTGTATGCTTAGTAATGATATTTAAATCTTCCTATCGAAAAATAAAAGTATTTTTTTCATCATAAAGATTTTTTTTCTCTCTCATTTGAATATGTATATGTTTTGGGAGATATATATGTATTTAGGTACCATTTTAAAGAAGACTATTACGCAATGTAGTTCCATATTTTTTATGCTTCTATATAAGATACTTATAAATGTAGTGAAACAAAAATATTTTTTCTCTAAATAATACCTAATTTTTAAGAAGTAATTTTTTATAAGAAAAAAAATTAAAATTTTCAAAATTAAGAAGTTTTATTATTTTTTCAAAGAATATGTACAATAATATCATCAAAAAAGTAGGTTCGCTATATTTTATGTATAGTTTTTTATATGATGAGTAAAATATTTTGAATATTTAAGGAACATTATTTTTAAAAAAATGGTACCTAATTGTAAATATATATGAAAAATCATATCCAAATTCAACTCAAAGTGGAAGAAAAACTTTTTGACCAAAAAATACTTTTGTAGTTCAATAAAATGAGGGAAATATCACTATTAAGCCCACAAAACTCCTAAGCTGTACAAATAATTTTTAAAACATAAATATCCAAAAAAGAAAGTCTTAATTTCGGCATGCTATTTTCCCTCTGATGTCCTGGTGTCCTTAAATACCACATGTGGCTGTAAAATTTCTTCAAAGCAACTAATATAATGGTCGTATGTATTTATGTTGTTTTATATTTTCTTAAATCTTTTTTAAAAATTACATCATTAAATGGTGTGTAGACTACCGATAAGCATTCCAATCCTTCTTTAATATAACCTTCAATAAAAACAAACAATTATACTGAAGAACATTCATTTTAAAAACTTTTAAAGTTAAATTGCTATCGTATCAAAACATTTTAAAGGAGTAAATGGTGCTCAGAAAATATGTTAAATTGCTTTAGCAATCCGTCAAAAATTACATAAAAGTCTTGTCGGCCTGATTTTTATAGTTCGATTCTGAGTTTCATGCAATAAAGACTATATATAGCTTCACGAGTTTTCAATAAAATTACTTTAATTTTTTATTTTCTAGATACAAAGAAAAAGGATTATTCACATTATTCATTATTTCGCTCTTACTACGAGTGTGGCTCAAAAAGTACTTGTATTTGAAGACAAATGGCATCAATAAGGTAAATTGTTACTATCTTTGGATTCTATCATCGTTAAACGCAGTCGAAACAAATTCATTGATTCATAAGTTACCGACATTGATTCATAAGTTAGTTTTGATTTGGTAGTCATTTGCAACCAAATTAAAATTTGATTGTAGCCGTGTCGAGTTGTCGACGTCATTTTGCGTCGAGTTGTCATCGCCGATGATAAATGGATTCATCCTTGTACACTGAAACCAAGTAAAAGTAAAAATAATGGGTTTCTTCAGTTGCATATGCTCCAAAGAAAGCGAAGATAATCTCATCGGCCAAAAAGTTGTGACAAAATTTTTTTGAGGTGCTAAAGGCGTCATGATCACGAATACGAGTAACTGAGACTTAGACAGCTGTCTAGTAAGTCATGATACTTACTAAAAACAAACCATTTTCGATGCTACTAGGACCATCTCTTGGAATTTCTAAGGAGTTATTGAACGATTCTGATACATATTCTTAGGAAGTATTTATACCCGTTCATAAATTTGCTTTTTTCCATATTATTCCATTTTTCTCCGATTTTTTTAAAGAAAACAATTTTTGGTCATTTAAGGTAATTCTTGTTCGAAAACTATTCGTAGGCACTAAATCTTATGGAACCAACCAGAAAATATGTCATCACTTGATTTACATATTGCTATTTAAATATAAGCACACTGTTGAAACGGTTTGTGTTGGAATGTTATTCCAGTATCTGTCTGTGCATCTTGAGTCTGTGTAATGATTGATGAAGGACCAAGTTAATCAGAAACATAATCAACGCCTGATGAATCTTTTGATAAATCCATGTAAAAGCCAACGATCTACAAACTACAAAGATCTTCAAACTGTGTGCTTTCTTGTTCGCAGATTCTCAATAATACTTTGTTTACATGCTTCACTAGCTTCATAAAGACTCTCCCAAAACATCCCTTTCATTTCCACTCTCTTAGGATAAAAAAATGCCGCCTTCAATTTTTATAATTTCAAAACCATTAGTGTAAACAGCGTGTTAAATAAATTACTTAACACTGATATAATCTTATATTCATGTTCTTTCTGGATGTTTGCTGTACGGTAGTCATTTTTTTTTTATTTATCTATTTATTTTACAAATTGCTTCCATAACAATATATCTTCTAATTTTTTTCTAAACAATGAAACGTCGCTCTTGTAGGAATCTACATTCTCCTAAAAATGAGGTATTCACTCACCACTAAGTTGGCATTTTGCCTTGGGTACATTTTTACATCTCGTTAATTATAAAATAACCACGATATTATTTGCAGATTAGATGAAAGCTTGCTTTGGTAATTTAGTGATACTCAGTGCCAATAAAATAATATTTCAATCGTAATATTTAAGAATCTAATATTTAAGATCATATTATTAAAGAATCTTTTTCATATAAAATTTCTGTGTATATACGTAAATCGAAACCTCATTGTAGTGATACAAAATAAATAAAATGATCATACAAGAAATTTGATATTGTGTGATATATAAATAAGAAGACTTGATTTTAAATATTGATGCATTATCAAAGCAATAAATACAACAATATTTTATTTTGATATGTGAGGCAAAGATTTTAAAATGGATATGAGATTATATTAGAAATATTTTTGCTTTTATATTCTTTTGAGTCAAATAAAACATGATGTCATTTTATAAAAAATAATTAAATGAGAAATGATAAATATTATGTTTAGTAATGAATATCAACAATGTGTTTTGTTTTACAGTGAAAAAAATTATAAGTGTTTAATTGTCAATGATAATTTAAATTTTAAAAGATGTTTTGCTTTGAAATGAATGAATGCCTGGTTTAGATGTTTTTTCTGGAGAGATGTTTTAAAGGAAAACTCAGTTAATTTAAGTGATATATAATTGATAAATAATATAAATGATAAATAATATAAATGATAAATAAATGAGTAATATAAGATAAATTGTATCAAGTTTGACTTGCGAACAAGCGTGGCAAAGTTTTGTCGCAACAGACCACAATTCATTAGCTGTAATGGATAAATGATTGGTCAAAAAATTGTTGTAATCTAGAACAGCAAGATCATAATGCAAATATGCTTCATTAAATGATTTTGAATTTCATTGATAATTAGTTTATATGCATCGTTTACAATGCTGTATTGTGTTTGCAAATCCCTCTTTGTTTTATTATATTTGAAAGCAATTCTGTATTGCATTTATTATAAATTGAATATTGGTTTACAAAATGCCACACACACGTATTTGTTATTTGTGTACTTATTTTAGGTTTAATAATTCATGTCAGGATACAAAATGATGCTATTGAGAACAAATTGATATTACAAATACCACACAACAATCACCAATGCTAAAATTATAAGCTCAGACAACACACAATTTTTTATTTAAATAACATCTAATATTTTGATCTCATTACTAAAATTGTATGTATATGTCTTTGAAATGTGAAGGAATTTTTGAGTATAACTCTAACATAAATTTTAATTTTAATTTCTTATTTTGAAACCCGTCAAAGCTAAGGTTATGTATTATGGTTCAACTCACAGCCCCGTCTTAGGGAGAGAATTTGTCATGTTTTCCCTTAAATTTAATTTGATTTCTTAACTTATCCTGTACTTTAACTATCATAGTAGAGTTCATCTTTATTTCAGGATACAATTCCATTAAATTTTTTAATTCATACGATCGCGAGATTTCTAAATTTTCCTAGATTGGCACTTCTCACTCTCCTAAATATTAGGGATAATCCCTACTAGACATCTGGTCTCCATATAAGATACCTAAAGATTACATCTAATACCATATTACCTGAATTGTCCTTGCCTTAATTTACTAAACAGGCCAGTTTTACTTTCTTCTCTCCGAACCACTGAGGTGAATGGACGTATATTTCGTATCGTCCGCCGCTACTCTGATGTACGAGAATCGGCCTCTTCTCTCGTATAATATTAATACATTCATAATTTCAAGTATTTACCGTTTCCTTATTGTGCCACGACTGAAGAGAGGATAAAACATATTTAACACTTCAATAATTAAAGAATAATAACAGTAGTATTAATTTATGTCAGACACACGCATATATATATATATATATATATATATGCACGCTTGCACTTAATATAAGACATCGGAGGAAGGGAAACAAATTCTCCCTTCTTCCTCTATGGTCTCATCTAAGAAAGAGCTTCTTTTCTATTACACTGCGATTTACCTGCAGAGTGCCGCCTAATGTCTTAGAGCGTCGTCTAACATTATCTAAATGCGTGTGTATACATAGAAATCATATGGAAAGTCGTATAATGTGAACTTCCCATTCTTTATGATAGCAGCAATTAATAATGTTAAATGTTAAGTTATAAGTTTATATATTCAGTTACAAATACTTAAATATTTTATTCGAAAACATATGACACATTATGATTATAGAGTAATGTTGTTAACATTTATTTCCTTCTTCTAGCCAGCTTGTAATCACAAAAAAAAAAAAAAAAATGAATGACTCGATTTCGTTTATTTTTAGATACTCCGATTATTTTTTATGAAAAAAATGATTATTCTGTAGTAAACAATCTCTTGCATTTAAGAAACATTTTGATTGATATATTTACCCCTTGAAGTTCCCAAATAGGCGGTCAAATTTATTTCTACACGAGAAACTGCAATACTCTTTCTCCGCATCGTAATTTAATGTGCAGCAAAACTAGTTTTACAGATATAGCGCAAATATTGCAAATGAACATCTTGATTATTCCTTCAATGCACTAACGTACATTCATCAACGATGAATTAAGAAAATGTTTACTTGTTCGTATACTTTCCTACATCTACAATAAATACTTTTAGATGCTGCAGGTTCGAATATCTTATTAATTAAATTTGTTTCGATAAAAGATTTAATTGAAATTGTACTCTCTTTTATTCATCTGTTAAAAAATTCTTTTTTTTTTAAACAATCGTTTAATTTCATTAGAAGGAAAGGGATCACTTCGTATCATATTAAAATTTATAGCCATTGTTATTTAGTATGCCAGCAAAAATGTTACAGACCATAAAGACTAAATATATTCTTTTCTAAGAAAAATTGTGGTTCAATGCACATCCATTCGACAAATGCATGAATGATATTACTAGAAATCTTCCATTTTATAGTAAAATCATTGCAATTAAAAGTTTTATTCACTCATTTTAATAAAAAAAATTACGTCTGAGAATAATCTGGCTACTCTTTTATATCACTCATACTGCATTTAGGCATATAAAGGACAATTATAAATTACTATCAATCAGTTCTAGTAATGTAAAACTGAAATTATAATTATATCGAAATCATTGGGATAAACTTTGTTCAAAAAGTAAGAAATCCAATCAAAATAAACCATTAAAACTGAGTAGTAAAAAAAAATAATTCATCAAAAACTTAAGAGTGAGGGGGTTCTTGTTTCCGTTAAAAAAAAGTCTACCTCTATGTCATTTTCTGACATTGCCAAGAAGAACTGAATGGTTTTGACATGGCAAAATCTCCCAGGAGTTTTCGATAACTGCAGGCTATGAAGACCCGAGTCCTTGACATGTTCTCCGCTGGTCATTATCTGACATCTCGTGGTCAGAGACATTGTCTCCCCTCATCGAAAGGTTGGAGGGGTAAATACATGTCTTGTTGAATGCCTGTGTTTCCTTTGAAGTGATTTATTTCTCCGTTTTCCTTTTCTTTCCTTTAAACCAGAGATCAATTTTCAGCTCGTTCTGTTACAAAAAATAGGATGATCTGAAAATCTTTTTTTTTTTTCTGTTTTACTTCTTGACATGTCGTTTTCAATTTATGGTCAAGATCAAAAACAATTCTAAAGAATGTTGTTGATATTCTCGAAAGAACTCACGGTATAATTTACGCGCTTTTTCCTTAAATTTAATCAGCATATGGATTTCAAAAATTATTTATGGTTTTAGAATATTACATGATATTTAAATATGCGCATCCTGCGATGGCTGAGTTGGTTTTAAATTACGAGCCTGCGACCGTATGTCACTGGGTAGTTGGATCAAATAAACAAAACGTTAGGTGTCCACGTTCAACAGGCTTCCAATAATCACGTGATGTGTGATAAGCTCCATGAATCATTAATTGATATTATACTAGCATACATGATCAGCAACACAAATATTAAAGATCTCGTTACCAAGAGATATTCAAATCTAGTGGTGGGTTTGCATCCTCGTTTAGGATTCATTGTGTAAAATAACGAGAGGGCTGACTTTGATTCAAAACAGCATCAAAAGTCTCTCGTGACGCATTGGAAAAGTGAAGAGTGAGTCTGAGCTCATATTTCAGTACTTATTTTTCACAGTCTAAAATTACAGTTCGCATTTCAATTATTAACTTGTTATGTGTCCCAGCCCAAAAAAGTTAGCAGAACGGAGCAGAACAATTCTGATGGGACTTCTGGGCCCTAAAGACTAAAAGATTTTAACTTAATACATTAACTATCCCTAGCGCAACATTAAATTTTTTTTAAAAAAAATTAGTCAAATAAAAATAAATTCAAAAACTTGAAGATTTTGATTTCATTATATATATACACACACACACACACACACACACACACACACACACCACACACACACACACACACAATATTATATATATATATATATATATATAAAAGTTATATATATATATATATATATATATATATATATATAATGATTTCATTAACTAATTAATTTCCCTAGTGTACCTTTTAGCTACCATAGTGAAAGTTCATTTTATTTCCTGATAGAATTCTCTTGATCTTGTAATTTATTTAATCACGCGATGAATCGTTATAGGTTGGCCACATTTCTACGATTTAACTAGTAGGTGATTTCCTAACCAATGTTTATCGCCATAGTGAAATTTCTAACCACTCTAAATCATACCACGTTTATTGAATAATTTAGGCCGATTTAATAAAAGGGAAAGTTTTTTCTCATCCGATTTAACCACGAAGGAGTGGATTCATATTGGTCGCATCCACTGATGCAAATGTGAATGTCTCTCTCTCATGTTATACTAATAAATGCATAATTCCAGATATTTAAAAGCTTGTTTAGCACTATGGTACAGAAGTAAAATATTTAAAAATACAATATTATAAATTATGTCGAAATTTAGTAAAATTGCTGATTTATGAAGATGCTTGAGCTTTAAAGTAATAGAATATAACAAATATACTACAACATAAATAACAAAACAACTATATACAAATATAACACAACATATATATATAATATATATATATAGAATAAAAAAGTGAACCTGCTTTCATTACATGATGATGAAAAATAAAGCATAGTTATTCATTCCTTTAATAAATAAAAAATTAATTTGTATTTTTAAGCAAAATTTTCTTACAGAATGCTATTTATTAGATAGAAAAAACGAGGACATTTTTTTTATCATGAATAAGCTGGCCCGTAGCCTGCGGTCATGTGACGATTGTTTTCACAAAAATTGTGCTCGCTTCCTGATACTGCTTGCAGATCGCATAGTCAGCGGGGCTGTCTTTGGTAGGTCTGTAGAGAATCCCAAGTTTCCATGCGAATGTGGAAAGTTTGAAAGGGAGGTGCCAGGGTGTCGTTCCATCGTTCTTAGTTGTTCAAAAATTACGACGTTATGCTTGTAAGATGCTTCTTTTCTCAGTGCGATCTTAATTAACATTCCACCACTTATCAGCTTCTGTAATGTGAAATGGCAGATTTTCGTTCCATTTAAAGTTTTTCAGGATATTTTTAGAAGAATAAAATTAACCTTTCAAGTAATGAACCCACAAAATCATAATTACTTAACATGGAAAGTATAGAAATAAAAAAAGAAGAAAATTTTAATTTTATTACTTAAATATTTGTAATATTTTAATAGATAGTTCTAATTCTTAAAAATTCTCATGTATGAATTGTTTAATATCTTAAAATGAATTAAATCGATTGATTCAATTTATCAAAGTGATCCTTATAACTTTTTTACTTAAGATATACTCAATTATTATATTTTAAAGAAAATAACATAAGGAACTTCTATTTATATATAACTCCTTTACTCCATGACAAGTAAAATATTATTTCCGAAAAATCTTTCTAACAACAATGAAAAATAATTTTAAAGGAGTTATTTATTGTTTGAAGTCCTTGAAAATAATCTAATGAAAAGTCATAATAGATTGCATACAATTAATTTTTAATTTGTGAAGACAACTTCTGTTCTCTCCCAAACATACACATACACCAAATAAATCGAACTCATAATCTTTAGTATTGAAAAAGTTGAATTCTTATCATTTTGTGGGAAATTAAACATTTTAGTAACACAGATTTATTGACTTTATTTTGGGTATTTTTTTCTTTCTGAAATAAAGTATTTCATATCAATTTTCGCTAGTAAAATATATCTGGTCTATAATACAAATTAAATCTAAGCATTTTATTAATTTTCTGTAGAAAAATTACACATAACAACATATCTTGATTTTTTAAGATACGCATCGATTTCAGTTTAATACTTTATTCTTGTGCTTCTTTTTACAATAAGTACGTTCCTCAGAAACATCTGTAATATTACTACAGTTTAGTATAATCCAGAACTGATAATGTACAAATTTATAGATAATTTATTATTTCCTTACCCTATTTATCAACACAGAAACTCAAACGATAAAAAAAAATATCTGTTTTACCATCAAAACACGGATCAATCCGATCATTTCTACTCTTTTTTATATTAAAACACTAAATTCCGACCAATTCTCAAAATGGGCACCACGTGAGGAATAATGCAAGCAAAATAGCTCATTGAAGCATAAAAATCGAAAAGAAAACATGCCGCTCTTTCCGAATAGCGTTATCGGAATCCGAACCGACCCGTGTTTTCAAGAAGGCATTAGTTAACGCGAAAGGGGGCTTCAGTCGCCAGTATAAGCAAATTTTGAGCGTGCGCTAGGGATACTATTCCTATATTTATTCAGTCACATTTCTTATTCAAGCAGCGGGGGTCAATCTTATCAGCAAAAGCGTTCACGTGCAAAAGCAGCCAGACACCCGAGCTGCATATATATTTCACATTTGCACGTTTTCTCAGACGAAATGGGAATCTTATGCCGTCTCCTGACTCCCACTATTGTTTCAAGTTTGAAATAAGAGAATAAGCAAGTAAAAAAACGTAAGGGGGCGGAAATCTTCCTCGCTTTTTCCCTTACCTATATAGAATCGTGCCTGGAATTTTCCATACTCTGACGTCAGATGCTTCGTTCTATAGTGGCTTAAGTCCATGCCTTGGCTGGAAAGAAATAGAGGTCTGAAAAGCCCCCATACAGAAAAATTGGCTGCCTATATGTTATTTTTATAGTTAAAGACTTCAGAATATAAATTTATGTGTTATTATCTTGATTAGAAGTTTATCGATATCATGTTAATATCGATGCTTAACGATCACCCTTCATTAGAAGTTTATCTATATCATATTAATATCAAAGCCTTATCCTTCATATGTAACGACCATTTCAATATATGAACAACAAATAAATGTAATTTTTAGATCAATTATTGTATACAATAAGCACAGAAATAAATATTGATGCGAAATTTCAAAGTCATAGTTAAAAAAATTTACATTTACTCATTTATACTATTTAAGGAAGCATAAAACTAGAAAGAAATCTGTGCTAGTCGTTTACTATGATACGCATTGACAAATACATTAGAGTACACAATGTGTTTAATTTTACCATTAGTAATTATATTCATTAAAATATTAAACATTACTTCTTTTACGTCAATTAAGTATTTTCTTAGAAAAATTATATTCATAATTATTCAATTCAATTAAATTAACTGAAGAATATAGTAGTAGAAATAATAATTCCAACAAATGCTACTTTTATATTAGCTACAAATATCGCTTATTCAACAGTAATAACTAGGTATATTTGAAAAAGATCGAAATTGTAAAAAAATGTACGAGTGTCACAAAGAAAGGAGAAGTTCGTTAATACACCTGATAAGGCTTAAGAAAAAGGAATAATCAATATATAGCAGTCAATAAATTTTTTCTTCATACAATTTCCTACTTGCATGTGGGAAAACATTTATCTTAATAATCTATGAAACAATACATAATCAATTACATGAAAAAAACATGTAATCAAAGAAGAAAAATAACCACAAATTTTTCTTTAATTAATCATTTGAAAATTGATCAATGAACACATTCAGTTACCTTTAGATATGGAAACAAAGTACACAAATAGGAAAAGATAACTAATTGCTTAATAACGACTTTATTATTATTACAATTTTCTTTAATTTATTACCATGAAAAATGTAAATTAGAAGCTTAGGAAATGAAAGTAAAGAAAATTATAATGAAAAATTCAATAAGGCAATTAAAGGTGATTTTAATTTCATTTCTTAATACTACAAAACATTTAGAACTTATTATACAGAGTATTTAAGTATTAGTAGAAAACATGGTTGAAAAAATATTGAGAAGAAACCATATCATATGAAAGAAAATTTTATTTTAAATGATATCAATTAAACGGTTTTTCTAATTACATAAATTTATATTCTAAGAAACAAATGTCACTTCAGAATTTGGTGAAAAACATCAAATATTCGCAAAAAAAACCGAAATGTTCGTTCTGACACAAAAGTGCCCCGAATGGGGGAAAAACCTTTTTAAATCTTTTTTTTTTTTTAATTCAAGGTGTCATTTCATGGTTTAGGGGAATGTTTAAAGAATAAGACAAGTTTATATTTAACAATACAGAATTCAAAATGGTATATCTTAAATAAATATTTTAGTGTTTACTTAACATTTATTCATTGTTTATTAACATCGCATTTTGAACCATCACGAGGGCTATTGAAGGAAAATCTGCAGGAACCGAGCACATCCAAAAGATTTAAAATTATTAAATCGGTTTCCCGGGATTGAACCATCCCCATAGCAACATGAAGAGAATCACAATATAGCATTTGATAAGACAAATTGAATTTACATAAATTATGTTTACATTAGGAACAGTATTAGAGGATTTTATAAACAATAGAAAGTATAGATGCACAATAATACAAAATATAATTTGTAAAAATAAATAAACAGCTGTAAAAACCTTTATAAAGCAGAAGGAAAGTCTGATCTAGAACTCTATAGATGTGTTTTGGTGACACATCTCGTAAGTTTAAGTGCAGGTCAAGGGATGAGAACGAAACTTAAGCTGACACCCTCTCTCTAAACTTCCACACGACTCCAAAATTTACTTAACAGCTTGTGATGCATAGTTCAGGAGTAAAATTAAAAGTATGTGGTATACTTATGTAATATTTCTAATCCAATTTTTTAATTAACAGTAAACTTCGAAAAAAATAATCTTGTAAAAAAAAAAGTTTATTCCTTTATTTACTTGTTAAATATGAAAACATTTTTATAAACATGTTTACAAAATTAAACTTGTTTATAAAAATATTACTCATATTAAAATACATACTCTAGATGTCAGAATAAGCAATAGTAATGTATAGTTTTGTTTTATTCTAATTCTTTGTTCATTTTGTTCTGCATTCCGAACAATCACTCCTTTACAATTTATTGTAAAAACACTACTAATTATCATCACTTTAAATTTGTATAAATCCCATGTCTTTTATTATAGATGGTGGAAAGTGAAATTTCTTATGAATTGTATATAACTAAGATAACTCCATTAAAAACAGTTATTCACAAAAAAACCCTCTATTTTATTCATTATTTTTTTAAGAATGCTCCAGTTTTGGGGAAAAAAAGCAATTATATTCGGGTATTTCGATAACAATCAATAAATGCTTTGAAAAATGCTATTAGAAAATGATAATATTAGTGAAGATAATTAAATAAATTGCAGTTTTAATGTTTAATCATATTAAATTACAAAAATACAATTATCTATTAATCACATAAAGTGGTCGACAAATTATTTTTTGAAGTCATAACTAACAAATAATAACATTTTTGCAGATTAATAAGAGCTGCATGAAACAAATATTTGTCTCCTTTTCTTTGCAATAGACAGAATTACTTGTTGTTTTACTTTTATGAAAACTCTAATATAAAACACCTCATTTATTCCTAATGAGATTTATGTTTTATTTTTAGATATTTCCCTATAACTTTAATTTGTTCTTCTAATTTTGTAATTCTCTGTTCTCTTCTGACTTTAGTCATACGTGTTTGATTGATTAGTTTCATTAACGTCGCACTGAAGCAACACGAAAACTTCTGACGACGGACTTCGTAATTTTGAGTCTAGGTCGAGTGACGAGGACGACACTTGAGCTGGCACCTCCCTCTCCGAACTTCCACTCGACTCCATTGGAAGGAATTTAAGCCTCTACAGATATAACGTGCAGCAGTCTCATCTACACACAGCGGGTTTCTTGAAGCTTCATGGCTCAAACCCAAGACTCGAGGAAAACCGTTAGCTACAAGTCCGTGTCCATGGCCACTAGACTCATGCTGCTTGTTTGAAAAACCTGTAAATTTTTTTTAAATAAATTAATAGTAAATGTCAAATGTCTTTTAATTATTGACTTGTTTTTAAAATTGTAATATCTAAATTTTAAAGATGTATTTATTATTCTAATAACATGTCTATTTGGTAGTTATTTTATAAGCTTATTTAAATTTTCAATGGATATTGAATGCCTAATCTGGAATTTTTTATATCATTCACAATGTTATAAGTTAAACATAAAAGAATGCAAAGAAAATGTTGCTTATAAAGGTTTTACGAATTTAAGCTTTTAATTACTTTTTTAGAAATCTTGTTCTTTTAAAAAATAATATTAAGAATTATTTGCTAATGTTAACATGTACCTGGAAAGTCTCCCATTTTCTGCAGTTTATAAAATAAAATTGCCCTTACATCCAATTATAACAGCTGAATTCAATCTCAGAATTTCTGATTGAAAAACGCATTTTAACAATTTCTTGCAGAATACAAAGGAAAAATAATTGTCTTTATTAAAATATATTGCAAAGGGAGAATATTTTCATGATCAAAACTAATAATTTATTCGTGTCCTACACTTCTAACACTAAATTTCAATTATGTATTCGCTCGTATTCAAATTAGATAGTATAATTAATGAATGAATGAATATAATATTATATGTATTAGATCTAAGTTCATTTTAGATAATTTCTGATCATATAAAATAACAGATCATATATTATATTCAAGCCTGGATAAATAATTGCATCAGTGTTCAACAGAAATTATTATTCGATTTATATTGAATGAAATCCACATATCATACCATTAGTTATTATAAAATAAAATACAGGCTTATGAAAAATAATAATTGGAATTATGAAACTCATTGTATGCCGGGAAACTCAATTCGAAATAAACCTTGTCTAAATATTTTAGCTTTAAATGACAACTGCACATGCTTTGGTCCACTCTAGTAAATTTGCATGCAGGTGACTTATTCCACTTTACCTTGAGCTGGTCCGGTACCCAAGAGAATAGAACAGGAAAATCCAAGATGGACGTTCGCGGCTCAGCAAAGAATGGGAATGTGCAATATGCAAAAAAGAGGGGCGCATCTGAATTTTCTTCGTGGAAATTTTTTCCCAACTTTTGGTTGAATAGTTTGGCTTGAAAAGTAGAGGAGATGGAAGACGAAAAGGAGATAAAAAAAAATCTACATGTCGAAGAAAAGGCTTGAAAATAAAACCAGAAGCAATTTTTTCCCCTCTTCTTCCACGAAAAACGCGGTCCAAGATTTATTTTTGAAGACATTTTTCGTCTTGGATTTCTGCATCTAAACGTGTGCTTCAGACACTTTGTGAAATTCGTGGTTGAACTTCCTACGTATTCCTGCCTTGTTCTCCTAGAAGATTCGAGTTCTCAGAATTTCACTGAAGGACTCAGAAGTTGTGTTGGAATGTATTCATCATTTTCTGCCAAACGAGTGCATTAGAATTTTTCTCCACCTAAACCCCACAAAGTATTCCATTTAAAAAAAAAAACGCTCCGTTCTAAAAACTTGTGATAAAAATTGATGTCAGAAAGTGCTTTTTAAAATCACGTGATTTGAATCGAAAAGTTTGTTGATAATGTTATGCAGGAATTCTTTAAGATATGCGCTATCACTTCTTTGGATTTCTAAAAGTAAAAATTACTCTAACGCTACATTAGTTCCCGTTTACGCTTTTTATATTTTACAAAGTCATTTTTATTATCTTTGACGTAACATTTATTACTTAAGGGAATTTTGTATCAATAAAAGATATGTTTGTTTTATTGAATTTAAGTTGAATTTAACTAATATGCGTTTAATTTTATGTATCGAAAAGTAAGAATTTTTTTAAAAAAATTCCCAGTTTGAATGTATTTTAATTGAATTCATTTGAAAAACTAATATACTCAAATACTTTTGGAGTCCTTTTTTACAAAAGAATTCAATGTTTTTAAATTTTATCCTAGTCTAGATTACTTTTTATTCTGAGCTTTATTCATTAAACTATTAAAACGCTTTTGTCTAAAGTTAACTTTTTGATAAAATCTTTAAAGATTCTCTGTGACTTATGACAAGAAATTTATATTTATTGACTTCTTTCAGTTGAAAAAATTATGCTTTAAAATATTCAACTTTCTAACGAAATTTTTTATTTTAATGTTTATATTAAACATTAAAATAAAGAATATACAAATATATATCTTATCATATACAAATATATGATAAGATATATACAAATATAAAAAATTTTCAATAATACAAATACATAATGTATGGTTTCCAAAACTTTTTACATCATTATTTTTAAAATATTAAACTACAAATAAGGGGGGGGGGAACTGCACTTTTAAACTTGTTAGTACACGCTCTAAAATATAATTTCTTCTATATGTAGACGAAGACCTTAAATATTTTGAGACCAAAATTAATTAAATTTATGAGATAAAAACATTTAAAGTGATGATAAACTTCTTTTTGTAAATAAATGAAAATCTTTCAAATTTGAGATAACAAAACTAATTGCTAAATATTAAAAACAAAATTACCTTAAATATTCTTTAAGAAAAATATGAGGAATGGATATGAGGAAAAATATTACATTAAATGCATTTCTGACTGTCAAATAAATTTAAATCCAACAATTAATTACGTAAATACATCAATTAAACCCTAAACATATCAATTTCTAAATGTTGTAGACATAAAATAATAATTTGTTTTAGTCAAGTACTATTAAAAATGACATAAAAAAGAGCATTTCTCATACAAAATAATCATGTATCTGATATCTTAACAACAATGGCAATGTCTTGCTGAATACAAATTGGTCTTGTAAAATATTATTTATTTTTTAAGCTTTATTGTAAAAGCTAACACGCGTAAGGTAATTCAGATTTTACTAATAGGAAATGATTTTTTTTATATATTTTTAAAGAAATTTTTACATAAATGCACAAATATTCATATTTATTTTTTGCTCTTTTACATAATTCTCAATCTACAAGTGTTGCAAAATATTTATTAGGATCATATTTTATTAATAAAATTACTAGAACTATTAATTAATTTGTGAAAGCTTGATAGGACTGTAAACTTGTTTTTTATAAATTTATCAATATTCTCCTAACTAATTTTAATAAATTTATTCTATAGCTTTGCATTATCAATCTTGCGTTATCCAGGAACCGTTAAGTTTTTGTTAAAAATTCTTAAGCTAAATTACATGTAAATAATTTATAACTGTACTAGTTAACATTAAATGTAAGTGATTTAAAAAAGAAATTAATAACAATAATTGTGTTATTTGTATATCAAGATATATCCATTCTGTTAAGTATTGTTAAAAAGGAAAAAATAATACTTTCGGTCGGATTCTTCATTGAAATATTCCAAATATTTTCAAAGAAGCCAATGCATGCGGTTACCAAGAAGAAAACTGAAAATTACAGTTAACACTATTGTTCAGGAACCATTAAATAAGTTTGAAAAGTTGATATAATGATAGTAAAAAAGTGCTTTAGAATTGTTTTTTAAATTGAATGGAAAAATAATTCAACTGGTAAGAAAATGTCAAAAAATCAAAATAAATAAATAAAGTTGTTGAAATTGGTCTTTGGTAAGATTTCATTTACTGTTTATATCATTGAAATTTTTTAAATCACACAGACAACTACATTCAAATAAGTAATTGATAAACTCGGAACAAAAAAAGATATTTTGCTCTAAGATTTCTGATCAATATTTGAGGCCACAAAAAAAAAGGACACATTTTCTTTTACTTCTTAATTAATGAAAGAATTTACGTTTTGATAAATTATCAATGTAAAGAAATTTATGTAATAATACATGTAAATGAAATATCATTTAAAGAGATTTAAAATTAATTCTGGAGAAAATTATTCTCTCTCTGTAAAACATGCAGGAATCTCTCAGAAATAATTATTGATTTGCAAATGTTTGCTATTTTATTTCAATAGAATTCGTTTCTCAATCCCTCTTTCCCTAAAAAATTAAATTTTGCAAATTTAAGGAACTCAGTTTCTTTACAAACGAAGTAAATCAAATTAAAATATTTAAAGGATTGTGAATAAAAGAAAATCACTCTCTAATTTCTGATTTATGCCTTTGGAGCTATAATTTTTATCTCTATAAATATTTTCAAAGCTAAAAAGGTGTAAAATTAGAAGCAGCACCCAATTCCTGAGGAAGGCAAGGTGGAGAGTAGACTCTCGACATGTTAGCCCACTTCTGAGACCCGAGTCGTTTATAACAAAAATAAAATAATATATTATTAGAAAAAGGGACACCCATGAAACAAAATGGGTGAGAGAGAAATAAAGAAGAAATAAATAAAAAAGTAAAATAAATACAAAAAACAAAAGAAGGAAAAAAAGTACAGAAAGAACTTCCTCGCTAAAAAAAGAACAGAAAGAACTAAGCAAGGAAGGTACAGAGACAGAACGAAAAAGAAAAGAGAGACCCAACACAGAGGGTGCGCAGTGGCTCGGAAAATGCCGCCAGGGAGACTTCGCGAGTATCCAGCGCAGAGGGGGGGGGGGGCTCCTCAGGGGGGTAGAAAGGATGAGTTTTCCCGCTCCCTTGGATTAAAAGAGAACACCAAGAACGGGAGGCATCCACGTCCTCATCGAACGTCGAGAACCACTGGGGTGAGAAATTAAAACCCAATGTGGCGCTTGTTCCTCTCTGGTAACGAGATGGGGTGAGGGGTACACGAAGGGGGAGGGGGTCGCACGTGGTGTGACGACACGTTACGTGACGATAGAAAAGGGAGTGTCGGTAAAAAATGATCAGTGTCCTAAGGAGGGGGGCATGAGGGAGTTTTCTAGAAACAATGTGTGATTCGAAGTCATTCATCAAAAAACATGTTTCTCTTTCCTTCTAAAGATAGTTCGAAGATGTTCTGTTCTAGTTTTAGCAATTGACTGACTTTTTCGTTAAGGTTTTTCGTTTGGTGGTGGCTTTCGAAGGCAGGTGTTTTTGATGCTTATGTTGACTGATTTATCATAGTACATATAGGAATTGGGTTGATTAAATGATTTTTTTTTTTATCTCCGAGGCTCAATTTCAACAAAGAATATTTAAAAAGGGAAAAGAAAATTCAAACTAGTTGAATCAAAAATATTAATTGTTAGTATTTTGGGAGTTTCTTATTTAACATTACTCTCGGAAAGTTAGGCTTTGTTATAAAGCAAATATATTTTTAAAATTGTACCATTTCTGAATAATATTGTTTATTTTCAGATGCAATGCTCAAATAAAAGCTGATCATCGTTTTAAAGTAACGTCTAATTTTGAACGCACTTGTTATTAATTAATAAAGCATAATTAAGACAGATGGTTATACACTGGTTAAAAAAAGTAATTTAAATGTGTTGGAAAAGTAAAACTTTCGGGCAGAAATATGGTACAAAACAATTTTAAATATGAGAATTCTGAATGTCATGAAAAAGAACACAATTTTTAAAAATACCACATTCGTAAAATTCTAATCATATGAGTTTGAACTTTTTTTCATAAAACTTTTTTTTCTGGACTTTTTATTCCATTTAAACTTTCTTTTCTCTGTTTTAAACATTCGTTTCGAAAAGTTAACGATTAATAAGCACTTCCCCCAAGAATTAACCTTTGAACATTTTTAGTGTAAGTTCAAGTTTTTTAATCCGTTATTTTTTATTCTTAATCTTTCAAAATGTTCATCTATAATCAGAAGTAGAAGCTAAAATCAGTAGAGGGGGGAATTTACTGTATTACTGAAATGAATCGATATGAGTCATGTTTTGTTTCATTAAAACAAAGTGACAGTTATATTTATATAGAATTGAGTTTTTTCATATATATATATATATATATATATATATATATATATATTTGTATTTTTTGCATGTATTCATCGCAACAAATCAAAAATAATACTTTCATTACTTTTCAAACATACAAAGGTTTCTTCAGCATGACGCAACGAAAAAGGAAAACAATTTAATGGAATAATTTGAATTAGTATTTGATTTTATCAACTCTCATAATACAGACATTTGGTAAAGGTTTTGACAGCTTGATTTGTTTGTTCGGTATCTCAATCGCTGAAATAAATTCTTAATTATTGATATTCTTCTAAAAAATGGTTTACGCATGAATTTGTAATGAATGTTCTTTGAAATTCTGGCAATTTTCTTACATCTTTTGAGAAAACTGACTCATTTTTATATGTGTATATGTATAACTTTTTTGAAAATACCGATAATCATCGTTTAATCATGACTATTTGGAAAGATGGGAGAATTTTTTTGAAATGAACTCGAATTTCAACACTAGATGGCGCAAGATTACTTTTGGTGCGAGTAGGAAATAAGCTGGAATAAATTTACAAGAAACTTTTAGTGGCAAGCATTTACGCGTGTATAATAAAAGAACATCGATAACCTTTTTTTAAAGAGCTTTCACAATAATGGATGCTAAGATATTTAATTAATTTAAAAAAATAAAATAAATTATCAGCTTCTGTTATTAATTTTGAAACAAATAGCTACTAAACAATGAAAAATTACTTTTTTACACTCTTAGTACTTATTCAATTCTATGTGTAATTCTACCATCTTTTCATAACTATACATAAAACACACACATGTGTGTGTTTTAAACCTTCAGAAATAATGCCTTTTATATTATATAGTTTTTAAAATCATCATTTATATTAAATAATAAGGTATTAAAATAATTCGCCAACTTTAATCGTACTATTGTTAATAGCATAAATATGCGAGTAGTTTATAATTAAGCCAACCAAAACTGATTGATTCATGAAAGAAAACTTCTCTTTTTCGGCAAAAGCTTCACATTTCCTACATTACAGAAAATCATTTGCTAATTAGTTTAATTAAATTAATTTATTGTAATGCTCAATTATGATAATTAAAATCTCTAAGTAATTTTTTTGTGTTTTATGAAAAAAAAAATGTTAAACTGTAGAAATTTTCCATTGTAATTTTTTTTTGTACATTTTCTTGTCCATTTGCCTGTTACTAAATTATCAACAATGAAAGAAAATAACTCAAGTTGCATATTAAAAGTCAATTGCATATTATTTTGTATCAAGCAATTGCATGTTAAAGGTCACAATGAAATTTTAAAATTGTATGATATGATAGAGATTTTATGAATGACTTAAAAACTTCAGTTTATTTAAATCCTTTTAGCATATTTTTCCAAAAAAATAATTTGATTTTTGAAAATACATTTAAAGTTTTTACAATTATTTATTTTTCATTTAGTTATGAAAAAACCAATTTGGAGATACGTCAGAAGAAAACTGTACTAAAAAATTGTCAGAAAGTATTTAATACTTTCTCTATTCGTTAAAATTTAATTTCAAATATTTATTCACGAATTAAATATTTTAATTAGGAAATAAAATCAAATGAAATGAAAACTAGAGGGATAACTAATATGAAAACAAATCTTGCTTACATAATTTATTTAGCAAAATGTGTTAGTTAGAAGATTGAGATATCCTCCGAATATCATCTTTCTCACTTAACTGTAGCTCAGAATTGTTAAGTATGTCGCTAATAGTTTTTGTGTTGATCTAAAACATTGGTAGTCGACTTGGTCCCTACCGCCCACCAGTGAGCGTTCTAGCTTTCATGGTGGGCGGTAGAGGTTATGTCATAATTTATTAATTTAGCTGCATTATAATCTATCGAAGAGAGAATTTCATCAGTTTCCTAAATTATTATCTGTAAAAAATTATGTAACTCCAAAGGATATTGAAAGAATCTGTCGCCTCCTCAACAAACTTAAATTGGATTTGAAAAAACGATTTGAAGATATTTTGAAATTGAAGTTTTATGATTGGATAAAAAAAATCATTTTATTGAAAACATTGAAGAGGCTGATACAACTTGCCAAGAAAAAGGTTAGAAATTGAATAAGATAACGAAAGCAAACATAAATTTCAACAGTAGTGAGAATGAAAACCTATGGCAAATTAGAAAAAAAATGATTATCATATACATGTCGAAAATGACATTCTGTTTATTAATACCTTTCCTTACCTATCTTGTGGAATCATTCAGTGCAGTTAATCATATTATGACCATGACCAAGAAAGAAACCGCCTGAATATTTCTGAAACAGGAGACCTTCGTTTGTTCCTTACAAATGTTAAGTTAGATATCCAGTATTTAATATCGCAGCATCAACCTTAGAGATCTAATTGAAGATTTAAATAATTAAATATAACTTCCTCAGACTTCATGCTTTTGTGTATGCAAAGTATAAATAAAAAGATAGATTTATCTACAGCAAGTTGCTTCATAAAGATTTATTTTGCCAAATTTAATGAATAATAATTATCGACATAAAATATTTGGTAAGTAATTATTATTATATGTTTTAATTTTCTGTATATAACTCTTTTTTATAAATTTTATAACATAAAGTTACTTCCCTACTTTATAATTCTCTATTATTGTGAAACCGGTGGGCGGTTGGAAAGTTTTACTACTAACAGAGATACAAAAATGTACGGAAGGAATAAAAAGTTTGACTACCCCTGATCTAAAAGGACGCTTATTTAAAATAAATCACTATTCATTGTTTAAAAGTCTTGAGAAGAAGATGTAAAAAGACTTCAAAGATGATAAATATCTTCAATTTATATTACAATAAATATTGTTACATAAGACCATTTAATAATACAAATTATTTTTTTTATCGTTTCATATATCTTGATATATATTACACATTCTAATTATATTCCGATTTTCTAGGGTGACATTGGGCTCTATCACGATCTTCCCTTCAACTAACTCTTTGATTTCTTTATGATTGTGTTTGAATTCAAATTATGAAATATAGTGAATAAATTGCATAAATTACATTTATAGGCAGCGATGAAATGATTTATAAAGAGTAAAAAATAATCGGTGATAGAAAAAATGAGAGTGATAGAGAATCAAAGCGAGACATCGGAATTAGCCCTTCCTAATCTAAGTAAAAATCGAAGAGATCCTAGTAAGAATAGGAAAAGATTTCAGGACTCCAACACTCAACTGTATATTGGTTAAGGATTCGAACCCGATCGGTTCGATCAGATCATTAAAATTAACTTTAAGTAAATGTTAGTTCAGAAGCGTTCAGACATTTTAACCACAAAGGAAGTATTATTAACAACGAGTTTTAATATTCCGGAACGTGATTAATAAAATGGTTAGTCTCACAATTTGACTTTCCCTTCATTACACTATTTCTGACTCTTTTTAAGTTAGATGAGTAGTGGTAAGTGAAATTAATGACTAGAGGTTATTTACATTAGCACTCTTTAAATCTACTTAAATTTAGTGTGCTATATGAATTTCATAAAAATTTGAATGTTTCTCTCTTTTTAAAGAAGGTATGGGGATCAGGTTACTAAAATCTAAAAATTTTGTTTAATATTTTATAAATTCTACACATTTATTTTATAAATACTATACTATTTATTAATACTATACTATACACTTAATATTTTTGAAACAAATTATGATTTTTGAGTTATTATAGCTTTTTGCTGTTTTTATAGATATTTAAATTGCTCCTTATGTTTTAAACTATAACAAGAAATAAGTGACGTAGCTGTGAAAAAAATTGCATAAAATTTCAGTAAATTTAAAAGTTATAAATATTTTAAAATATATATATATATATATATATTTGTTTAATCATCAATTAAACATAAAATATTTGAGCATAACAATGTAATTTTTTGAAAACATCCCAAATACTTTTTCCGGATGGGAAATTTGTAAAGAAAATTTTCTAAATAATCTCAAAACCATTGTGTACACTTTTTATAATAAAGTAAAAGAATACAATTTAAAATGTTGGGGCATGAAAATTTTTAATCGAACATTTTTTCGTAATAAAAACTTTTTTGCATCTCGTGTCTCCTTAAAGAATTTACATTGATTTTAAGTGTTATATGGGTTATTAATAATCCTCATGAGATTATAAGTATTTGATCCCAAAATCACAAACTGTATAAAAAGTATTTAAAAACATAAATGTTCTAGTTCCTGTTGATAAATCCCGATTTAATAATAAGTAGATTGTAAGGTTCTCGGTTTAATCAGTTCGACATTTGTTTCTAATAACCCTCTAAAAAGATTTAATGTAACATGAGCTTTATTTAAAGTAATGGCGGCAAGTTTTTACTGATTGGAAGAATGCTCTAAATGTAGCGTCAATTTTATAATACATGCATTTTGTAAGAAACTGAGTACTTATTTCTATTATTTAGTCGACTTCTTCAGGCTTTCAGTAATCAGTTTGAGGGATAATAATTGTAGCCAAATTAAAAATTTAGGTATATGCTTCCTATGTAATAACATAAGATCATGCTCTTGAGAAACATCCTTATTGACATTAAACGCGTTTTAAAAAAATAATATTTAGGTCGATCACTGTTATTTTAAAATGTTTTTTTCGTTTATGATTCAAAAATGTAGTTGAACTTTTCGATCTTTTCCCTACAGAAATGCTCTATCTAAAACAAAAATTAATAAAATACTATCGAAACCAATTAAAATTTAAGTGAACCAAATAAAAAATGCATTTTTGGTATGATTAATCAAACAAAGAGCCGCGCTTTTGTATCTTAGGAAGCTGTAAGTACCTAATTTTTAAAACAAACGAACCAGATTCTTAAATATTTGCTCTCTTAAGTTATCTCTCTTCTCTCTCTTTCTCTCTCCTCTCTTCCGTTTTCATTTCTACTAATGCTTACTCCCCTTTTAATGAAGTATGTACATAACGATTTCATTAAAGTTCTCAAGAAAATTTTGATACCCTAACCTAATGACATATTTATAAATAGGCGCTTATCAAATTCCATTAGCTTCAAACGTTCTAAACACCCTGCAACAGTATTCCATTTTGACACGACTCCATCGATCCATTTTTAAAACCCTAAACTACTTAGTCAAAACGCTTCCTTCTCAGAAACCTTTCATTTTAATTTAAAGCTTTTAACCACGTTTTATACGCTCCAGGCAGTCCCTATTCGCATAACGTCAAAAACGACACGTGGCCATGACATGCCTGACAACCATGGCAGATCTAGAATGAAACGGCGGTCTTTTCACTAAACGTTTTAACATGAAAGTGACAGAAAGGCTGCCTCCCATGTCCGGTGAAGCGAACGCACTGAATATTCAACAAATGCAACAACTCTCCCTCCAGAAGACTCGCCGCTTGCTAATTAAGCAAGTGCGGTCTCCTGGGGAAAAAATTACTAAAATGAGATGAAAGTCCGGATTGTGCCCAATTCAACAGCTGCTGCCCCCCATGGGTGTAAGGAGTTTAATGGATTCTAGCGTCTTATTCT
The DNA here is from genome assembly GCA_019974015.1 of Nephila pilipes. NCBI lineage: Eukaryota > Metazoa > Arthropoda > Arachnida > Araneae > Nephilidae > Nephila > Nephila pilipes. The sequence goes on from BMAW01028096.1 coordinate 24,511, forward strand.
TCGTTCATTTTCACCACCCTCTTGTTTCAAAGGCCCTCTCGTGGCTGGTTTGGCTGGTTAGGTAAAGTAGACGTGTTACAAAACACTTTTGTTATCTGGAAAGATTGCAAAAGAGATCAAAAGAATGATGTTCTTTTTCGATTGTTCTCTTAAATGAAAGTGAACAGGATATTCCTTTTTTTTTATGGATAAAGTTTTATTATTGTATTTTTAATTTACATGTTTTTGAGCAGCTTATCTTCTCAGAAAGTTCTCTATTTATTTAAATCTATTTGTTATTTCTGTTTGCTTACGGACAGTATATTTACTCGTTCTTAAATTACTAATTTATTCATATCGTATTCTTTCAAGATGCCGTACGTGAAATTTTATCTTAAATATTTACAATTGGTATCATACCACCGATTTTTGGAAGAAAAAAAAGGTCTAGTAACAAAAAGACACAAAACATTTTGTTCAAATGGATAACTGATAATCGCGTGAAAGTTATATCATGTCGAAAATCCGATAACTTACCATCTTCATGCTTCGAAACCTGTAGAATTTTAGATGTGTCTTTGAGGTGCACAGTACAAATAAGTACTCTACGATACAATAAATATATTAATAGGCATTTGAAAAATAGTTCCTTATAGGTTTATAATTTGTTCATGGATACAACAAAGATTACCACCATGAAAATTGCGTAATAACGCAGTCATTAGTCATTTTATATTCTATCTCTTCGTCGAGTAAAGAAGTTAGGAAAAATATAAACATATTTTATCATTATCTTTTCGATGAGGTAATTATTCAACAGTTTCCATCAGTTTGAATGATAATTTAATGCTAACAAGAATCAGCTTATTAAAATAAATGCAAAGATAAAATTTTATATCATTTCATTCTCGAACACAATAAAGTTTCGTAATATATTTCTTCCCCTACAACTATATGTAACTAATCTCATAAAATGCAAAATTATTCTTATTGGTATCAGTAACATGTTTATCTTAGATTATATCTTAGATCAATGAAACTTCTCCCCAAATTCTGATTAGTTATGTGGTACTTCATTACGCACGTAACATAAGTCACATTTGATTTTTAAAAACCAAGTGTAAAATTCTGCCGTTCTTTGAGGCATAATTTGACATAACCTACTCCGAATTTGCATTTATAATGTCTATTAAAACTTAACATTGGACATTTTTATTTTCCATAATTTAGATTTGAGGAAATGAGCTTTATTTGCTTATATTAATAATATATTAGGCATTTGAAAGGTTACTCTACATGTACTCTTCATAAATTTTATTTTCTAATGGTTTTTACCTTCATTATTTGTACTCAGGTTAGGTTTTTATCATTTTAAACTTTTAATTGTTCAATAATCAGAATTGGGTCAGTTTCAAAATTGCTTTTGAGAATATTTTTAATTATATTTCATCCATGTTTAGGGGACTCAGTACCCAGTGGGCCGCTTTATGAGAAATTTTTTTATTCTCTCTTTACTTCAACACACACAAAATAAGCCTTTCAGAAAAAAAAATTCTGTTTGTACAATTTTTTTAAATTTTACTTTTACAATGTGTATTTCAATACTTTAAGAATCCTATTATTTCTACAAATTTGAATGTTTTAACAATTTCTTTCTCATTTTTAGAAGTTATTTCACAATTTTGTGCTTGAGTTAGTTGTACTAGCGTTATTTAAAGTCTTACAATTTTTTTACTATCACGCAGTACGAAAAATTGTAAAAAAAAAATGGATATCTAATTTTGTGAATATTTAAAAAAAAAACTATTTCTCTAAATTCTCAATACATATACAGAAATAATCAAACACATTATGCAAAACAACTATAAATTTTTTTTAGAATTTTATATTTATTGCGAAAAATGCTTTTGTATTTTAAGGACATGGCAACAAGAAAAAGCAATTTAAAGTTCTGAAAGTCGATGAAATGTCTTGGCACCACTGTTAAAGAAAATTTAAATAATCCGCCTCCAAATAATGTAACTGGACCCACGAAACTTTGTACGCTTATTGAAAGCTTTAATATAAAGTTCAATAAAAAGTACCTACTTAATAATTGGGTTGATAATTTTTAATTTGTAAAATTTTTCAGTATGTATTCAGAGGTTTCGTAGAAAATTCTCTTCTAATACTACTAATCATTATAAAATTAGTTTATATATTTTGTTATATAATTGAATTTCATTTTCTTGTTAGATGAAATGTAACTTCTAAAACAATAATAAACAAATCTTTTATTTTGTCATCTACTGAAATATATTATTGTAAAATTAATAATTATTACTAGATTCTTAGCCAAATTATATTCTTCGATTAAATGTACCTAAGACTATTTTAAAATAATATATGGAACGAAATATTTTTAAATAACAGTAAAGTTTTCAGCTGCAACTAACAATCGACAAAAAAAATCTTTTAAATTGGTATGCTTAGTTCAAAACAGCATAGATATCTAACATTCAAAACACAAAACGGAACACCTGTTCGACTATATTCTAATATCTAGAGAGCATGTATATTTTATATGTAAGTAAACAAGTAAACAACGTAAAAAATATTACAAAGAAGACTACATCCTCAGAGAAACGTCCCTCAAAATGTATGTCAACCGTCCATCCATGCTTAAGAATGATGAAAGAATTCAATTTCTTTTATTAAACTGACGCACAACTATGTAGAAACTATGCATAACCTTGATGGATATTCCACAAAAGGAAGCTCTATCAAGGTGGGAGCAACTTGTGTGGTCTACACGAAGTTGACACTGAACGTTCAGAGCTCTCTCTCCGCTGATAGGTTATGGTTGGCACTACTCGTACCTAGTGTGCGAAGTCAGTGATTGGAAAATAATCTGTAAGACTTCAATGTGGACTGAAGACGAACAGCGTGCCTCGGGTAAATAGAAAACGAAAGGTGGGGTCTTACGATTGACTTGACTGCAATGGACCTGCTTGCATTTGACCACGAGACCTTCTGTCAGCAGCTCAACTGAGGTATGAACGGATGATATGAATGGAGGGGATAAATATTTTGTTGCTGTGTGATTTCCAAGCAAATAAGTTTTCATATTCAGGAAGGTACTACTATGTACAGATATTTTTTTTTTTTTTTTTTGCCAATGAATTCCATGGAGAAGTATTAGGTTTTATGTTACCTTATAGCTTGAAATGTTATTACCTATTGTTATTTCCGAGACTGAAGCGAAGCAGGTAATATTCTTAAATTAAATAAAACATTTCCATCTATAGTCCTTAATTATACTTTAAGAGTTACGCAGCACACATTGTTCTCAAAATGAGTTTTCTTTTCTGCAGAAAATAATTGTATTTTTGATTTTTTTTTCAACTTAAAGGATGTTTATATACATCATTTCCTATTTCATAACATAGTTATTCTTTATCCTGTTAATATTTTTAAGAAATAGAGTCAGAAAAACAAATCATTTTATAATCTAAATTATAGGCTTTCCATGTATGAAATAAACTATGAATTTAAAACTATTGCAAATTTTTATTTAACCATCTATCCTTCATTTCATGCAAATGTGATCAATTTTTGCATAATAGCGGGTTTTTATTGCTTACTTATTGCATCTTTTACTTTTAATAACTCTTAAGTTGTAGTCTTAGTGTCATATATTTTGTAATTTTTTGGTTACAAAACTTTTGAATAGACAATTTTATAACTTCAACTTAACATTTATAATTCATTGATTATTTATTGAACATGTAAAAATATAACTACCATATATCCTAAAGTAAAATGGGCATTATGCGTTTGTTATAAAAATAAATATCACATTTCAAAACAAAGTAAGATTATCCAAATTTTTTAATATTTCTAATCCAACTTTTGAAAATACAACGTATTTAGATTTAGGTAATTCATTTAAATATTATTAATTTCTTTTCTAAAGATATTTATTAAATAAAATAAATTACGAGAATTATTTATCATAGACTTTTACTTAAATTCAAAGCTAATTTTAAAGTTATATTACATGTGCATTTGGAAATTTCAAAAGTAAATTAAAAAAATATCAAATTAATAATTTAAGCCAGCAAAATCTTTTGATTATTTTCTTAAAAGAGCAAAGAAATTTTTTTTTATTTGGCCTTCAAATTTATTTTGGTCAAAAGATGTTGCATAATTATCTTCTTTTTATACGTAAATAAAAGTTAAATAGTTTTTTTTTTTTTTTTTTAAAAAAAAAAAAAACTATGTTATCATTCATTAGCAAATTTTTTTTTATCTATCCTCTTAAAAATGTTATCGTAGATCCACATAGAGTATACAAAAATTATACAAACACATTTCAGCTCTTTGAAATATTTTTTACGTTAAAAATACTTCATTATATTTCAAATTTATAGCATATTTTTTTATAATTTTGATTTTGTCATTATATTTGTAATTTTATTTTTTCCATAATGTCACTGTGACTTTCTTTCCCTTTTTCTTAAAAAAAATTAGTACAGAACAATTTTACAGATCATAATCTTTATATATAAATTATAATCACGATATAATTTTGAATTATTTTTAAGATAATAATGATTTTTATTAATTTTTGTTGCTTACATGCGCATTTTTATATATGAATTGAATAACACATTGAAAGTATATATATATATATATATATATATATATATATGTAGGATTTTCCATCTAATTATTAAGCAATTAATTTTATTTTTTCAATCTACTGTAAAACCAGTTCCTCCGATACTCAGTAGATGTCGCCACGAATCAAGAGTCATGTGATAAGCTCATGCAGCGCCACCTATCCCAGAACAAAACTGAGTGAAGCTCGTTTTCGCGCTCTCTTTTGCCGTCACTTTCTCCGCTTCTCTTCTCCTTCGCTACACGCGTCGGAAGTAAACTTCAACGCCCGAGCGCGTTCCAGTGCCCATCGCCAATATGGGTTAAATGAGGCAGCCATCTATCTTTATCTGACGAACTGGTTAACTTACTAATACTTTTCATTGTGTAAATACTTTTCATTCTTCATCATCTCTCCTAATAAACAAGTAAAGCTACTGCAAGCTTCATCCTTGAATATCATCAACAACATTACATGGAATCCGAAATTACCCCCCTAGACAACCAGCCCATTGCGTAAGAGCAAACCATCGTAGATTCGGGATGAACAATCTCCTTCACCCCAATATCTACATATATATATATATATATATATATATATATATATATATATATATATATACATAAATTACAGAATTAAGATACAGATACTAATAACATTTATGAATATTCATTCCTTATTTGAATCCCGTATTTATTATACTTTTACAAAAATAAATATTATTTCTATAGTTTATATATACTTCTGAATCGAATGCTAGTAAGTTCAAATTCCTTTAAGGTATAGGTGAATACTAGTATCCATGTATGTAGTAGTATTTTTCCTGTTTCAGGAAACATATTTTACAAAATTAATTATGAGAGTTTATTACATTTATTTCAAAATATATAATATCAAACACTTGAAAAAATTTGCTACGCAATTTCAATGTAAAAATTTGGTCTAATCAGAATGCAAGTGAAAATATCACTTAGTTCCTGTTTATTGGAATAAATTTTCATATCTTCAGTACGTTAAATTTATTCAAATACTCAGTATTACACAGTTTTTTAAGTACTCAAGATACTCAATACAATAAATTAATTTTGATTATTTATTACTGTCGTAGAAGCAACACGAAGGCTGTTGGTAAGGGACATCGTAATTATGATCTTCGGTTAAGTTACGAGGATACCTGAGCTGGCACCTCCCTCACCAAACTTCCACACTACGCCGAAGAGAGGACTTGGAACCTCGACAAAATTTAAAGTATATCAGCCCCGTTTCACGAGGGGCTCTTAGTGGCGTTGAGGTCTCCAATCCACGACTCGACGAAAACAACACTAGCATGAGTCCTCGACGTAGACCTCTAGGTAACCGCAGTCACAAGAGCCATGAAGTTGGAATCTTATTTGTAATCTTAAAATTACTTAGCTCCACAACTTTTCAATTAATAATTTTTACATATATCTATTAATTATTGACAATATTAACAAAAGTATTTTCTAGTGGAATAACCACTTCCTCTTTGAATTTTTAAATTTTGACCGCTAATCGTAATATGTATGTGTGGGTACTCTTTCTCCTTCTTTGTCTCTATCATTCATTATTTGAAAGAAAGTCAATAAATAATTCACGCACTTATCCTTTTCAATTTTATTGAAACTCGTAACTTAGTTTCATTCAACTTAAGTCTTTTTTTATGTGTCTATCATAACACATCGATCAATAACTCCCGAGTCTAAAATTGAAAACAACATTTTTTTGCAAATTTTTTTTTTATTCATCAACATAACACCTTTTGTTAATCACCTTTTAGGGTGATAATCGTTCCAACGCTTTCCAAATCTTTTTTTTTTCCAAATTTTTTCTTTCTCTTTTTTTTTTTTTTTTTCTCAAGAAATCTTTTTTGTTGCGAGTAAATAGCGATAAACAGCTTTCTGAATCATCGACTCGTTGCTGTTTTTGTTCCATCGAAAGCAATCGCGGCACCCACTTGGAAAAAACCTTTTTCACTTCACTTCAAAAAACCTTTTTCCTGGTCCGATCGACTTAAAATTTTGACACGTTTCAAGCAAAGGTTAGTACTCTAGAAAGACCTGGTTACTGGTTTACTACGAGCGCCATCTCTGGGTTAGTCTCGGGAGTTATTGATCGATGTGTTAGTTTACTTATTTAGATTAATTAGATTTAGCTTTTTCCCCTCACTGAAATATCTAATTGTAATTACTTTTGGAATATCAGGGCACAGAATATGAAAAATATCAGGACATAGTATTTGAAAATCGTTGACACTGACTTATTTTACATTAGAATTTTTCTTCATTATAAATAATTTATGATGTCATGTGGCAAATAATATTAAATGCTCCGATATAGAAGATGGGAGGAAAAAGAGATTCGATATAGACACAAAGTATCACAATCGAATATCTTTACATTTAGGATAAAGATTTATGCCCTTGAATCTCTTTCATATTCATCACTATTTTGCTCTCCATTTTAAAACAACAATATAGTTCTAATTACATAAAAATATTTCGGAAAAATTGTCCTCTACACCGCACCCCGCTTATTTGCTTATAAACTCTCTATAAGACTTTAAACTTTATCTCTCATAAAATCTTATTGACTAGAATGTCTTTTATCGCAATTAAGATAAATTTTAAAACCACATATTTGTCTTATACAACATTATTTTAATTTTTTTTTTATATTTGTCTTGTACTTTCTGCTTATCCTGGTTACTCATAATGAACATTAGTTTATTTACAAAATTTAGAATGTATCGTTAGCGCAAGCAATGCCAATTAAGAATAAATATATGACAGACAATAGCAATCTGACTAATTTCATAATTGTAAGCAATTTTCAAATGACGACAATCTTTGAACTGATATCTAATTTTTCTAAAATCAACACTATAGCGTGGGAGAACTTAAAAACACTGTTCCGTTTTACAGCCTGCAATCCCGATCATCCTGTCTGAAACTAGAACTCCTACCATCGATTGCAATTATCATAAAACACTAAATATTGAAATAAAAAAAAATCTGGAAAAGAATTTGTTATTTTTTCATATAATTCGCTAAAGTTGAATAGGAATTCGTTTCCGTTAGATTCAATTCATATATCATTTCATTACATGTATGGAATCACACAGAATATTTATTAAAAATTGAATTTCTTCACTGATATGTAATGTAAGGAATAAAAACTATAAGCGATATTAATGGCAAAAGTTTTTTTCAAGGGGGAACATATTTTATTTGTGGTCTAACCCCTTAACATAACTATAAATTAATATTAAAATGTCAACGACAATTTCTCAAAATATCTACTTTGGAATCTAACAACAGCCAGATTGGTGGATGTACAATGTTTACGTTTTGAACGAATCACAAGATGTGCGCTTAAGAATAAGTTAAAAAAAGTTTTTATAATTTTATATCCAATAAATGCATTGTTTTTATCTTAAAACACCTTATGATTGATTTAATTATGTAGACAAGTATTCAAGATCCCAACTGAATTCAGAAGTGGGATTATTTCAAAACTTATCGACAAGCCTACACTGAATAAGAGGATATGAATTTGAATTTCAAGAAACATTGCATTTATTAATGTGATACAGTTGTTATAGAAAAGAGTTTTATTGCAAAAAGGCTTCCCTTTCTTCATGTATTTAAAGTTCAAAGTATATTTAGGACATTCAATAAACTCATTAGAAACCAATATTGTAGCTGAACTGAAAATTAGCGAATATCGTCTGCTTCGTGATTCTTCGACATTAATACGATTATTAGCACGAATTCGTACGATTATTAGTATTCCTTGATTATTAGCACAAAAAAGTCAAATTTTGATAAGATAAAGAAGTGCGATTTATAAAATCATTTGGTGAAGTATTGGAAGAAGAATTAAACTACGTCATAAAATGACAAATTTGAAAAACACATTTTAGTGTGTAAAATAAGAAGAAGAATGTTCCGAAGAATGGCTGAAAATAATAATTAATGGAAGAAAGAAAAAAAAAGATTTTTTGATGAATGCATAAAGTAATTGGGTAACATAGGTGATAAGAACAAATTTAGTATGAGTGTTGAATAAATACTGAAAGGGAATTTGAGCTGCAAAAATTGCAAATTTAAGAGGTAAGTAGATCTACAAATCGGTTTCCAGTCAAAATATTAGCATTTTTAATGAATCCAAAGTTAGAGTATCATTTAAGGCAAAGATTTGATTCTGATGAAAACGATTTAAGCTTATATTTAACAATGTTGGAACGTTTGACCAAGCGAGGTGATATACAACAAAATACTTGGGTTACTCATTTGCTTAGGATATTGTCATACTTTGTTGGTCGGTCAATCGGATGAAATTGCAAAAGATTATAGGGAAGTAAATGATAGCGGTATTAAAGCGGTACAAGTTAACACCAGAAAAATTTCGCTAAACGTTTTTTATGCATAGTAAGAAGTACATGGAAAAACAATAAGAAGTTTTTTTAATGAATATTTTTAATGACTGGATAAATAGAATTAAATCAGATATTTTAATTAAATGAGATAAAAGACATTATAGCAGATCAGATAAAACTCAGTCTCAAAATAAAGGACCATTCATTGATGACTGCTGTAAGTTTAATTCACCAGTTGATTTAGTTGAAAAGCTAAATGAGACTATGATGCTTGTACTTTGAAATCTACTTTTAAGAATAAATAACTACGTTAGAAAGGGCATTTCAACAAATGGAATTCCTTAGAAGATAATCCAGTTGTTGTAATGAACAAAAATAGGAAATTGTACGGTATTACTCATAGTGAAAGTGGTGAACCCAAATGCTTTTACATGTAATGATTTGAATTCATTTCAAAGAATTTTTGAATACATTCATACTGCCCAAACCAGTCATAACATTCTGTAAATGCAATAAAACAGGGCATAAAGCTACAAATTGATTTCTAAATCTAAAAATAGTTTTTCAAATGATATATGTTTATGTGTCTAGAAAGATAGCCAAAAAATAAGAAGAAAGTACATATTTGAAGAAAGCAAAACTCAATAATTGTGAAGTTCGTCCTTTAACTGATATAGGGAGTTCTCCTGTTGTCACTTAAGGATTTCATTTGCTTAGAAACTGCAGCTGGAACCTGAGTCTTTTGCTAATGGATGCTGCAGGCATAGTTTGATCTTTCTCACATTACTTATGTAAGTTCTCAAGTAGATTTTATCGACAATGGATTTATTATGCAAAAATGTCTTCCATTTACATTGGTAACTTAATGAACGTTAAAAATGAAAAAACGTCTGTTCCTTTGGTTAATATTGGTGTGGATTCGCTTTAAGGATCAATGTGTTGGCACTGGTGAACTAATCAAGTTATGTTCAAATGCTGATGTAAAAGAAAAAACTTCAAGTCCTCCTTGCAGTTTAAATAAGTTAAGATAAAAAGTTACTATAACCTTGAGTGAAATTAAGATAGATTCCAATACTGAAAATGAACGGAAGCAAGAATTGGTTCATCCGTTGAAGGAATATAGAAATTGTTTTGCAATGAACGCACCAATACACCAATTTTTAAAAAAAATTAAAGAAATTTTAGGATCAAAATCCATATATATGAAACTTTATGAAATGAATGCTGTGGAAAGAACTGCTATCAAAGAAATTGAGAAAGAATGGAAAAGCTAGAATGGAGATAAGTCCCGTAAATATTATGATAAAGAACGCAACACACACAACCAAAACGAAATGAGCGCCATAGAGATTTTATGAAGTAGGAATAGAATTTTATTATTTCCCGAAAATTATTACTTTTCATTTTATTCGATAGTACTTACGTAGTTACTTCTGTTAAGTATGTTATGTTGCATTACTCATGTTATATTTTTTCTAATTTATAACATATATTAATAATTGGTTCAACTGAGGACAGTTGAAAAGACAGGATGGTCACTTGTAAGCACATTTTGTTTGTGGTCAAACCCTAGCACGATTAAAAATTATTATTAGACAAAATATCTATAGAGGAATCTGGAAACAGCTAGATGGCGGATTTAAAATTTTTACTTTTTGAACGAGTTCAGAAATGTAGGTTTAAGAATAAGTTACGAAACTTTTTATCATTTTATATCCAATGAATTCTTGCTTTTTGCTTTAAAATGCTTGATATTTGACTAAATTAAGTAGACAATTACACAAGAAACCAACACATGTAGTACTTGAAATTGTAGGAATTACTTATTACGTGTGCGTACTGCAACGATCGAAATCTTCAATTTAATTCTTATGTTAGAGTGCTAAAACCTGTCATTGTTAAATAAACATTTAAATATTTCTAGCTATTATAAAAAAAAAGATTTTTTTTTCTAACTATTGCATGAAATTTTTATTTAAGTGTAGAAAAATATTTTTTTTTCTGATTCTGTTTTTTTTTTTTTGTTTATTCTGAGCAATGTTCTTCAATCAATTTAGGGGGGAGGAGATTTCATTTAAATACTTAACTTCAATTAATAATTAGGAAAATAGACTTTAAAGTGGAAGAGGGAAAAACTGAGTGGGACAAGAATTTTATGCACACACATTAGACTTTGTCACTCGATTTAATTCAATAAACTCATTTGAGACTCATTAGAATAAAACAAAATCATGGTTCATACAACAAACATATTTTGTATCTGAAAAATAGCTATTAAATGGACATTTTGGAAGCTTAAGTTCAACTATATGTATATACAAACTACATTGCTCTTTCTTTTTTTTTTAAAAAAAAAAGTACTCCCCGAAAAAATTCTTATGAATAAAAAATATTTCTATTGCAACGTTAAAAATATAAAATGTTAAGAATGATTAAAATCGAATAAAGCTTACGTTAAAAAATGTCTTGATAACAGCATTTAAATAAAAAATAATTGGCATATAAAACAATTAATATTACGGATATTTTCATTTCTTTTTTCAAACATAATTTTCCTTTTAATATTTTTATTAAATGTAAAATTAAAAAGAAATAAAAAAAAAAAACTTTTAAGACCCAAAAACAATGAATACAACAAATTTATACCCTTGAAAATGGGTGGAAAAAATGTCGTATTATTTATGTAACTCTCTCTCTCTCTCTCTCTCTCTCTCTCACACACACACACACACATATATATGTGTGTGTGTGTGTGTGTGTGCGTGCGTGCGTGCGTGCGTGCGTTTAATAAAATCATTCTCAAATCATTTCGCTTCTAATGTGTATATTGCATCATAAGAACATCAGCTGTTAACTCTACCCAAATGAATCTTTATACATAAATCCAAATCGATAAGTTATCGAAACACACTGCAGTTAATATCATTAAACATTAATGAAATTTCCTTTAATATTTGCTGGCTAATTCTAAGAAATTTCTATCTATTATCTATTACAATTCTCAGAAAATGTGATTTTACAAACTAATGGCGATCTTCCTCAAAGTCCTGTAACTGGAGCTCTAACGTTATTATTATGACCTAAATAGAAAACCATAACTGTCGAATATTTAGTTCAAACTCCCTAAAATTTTAAAAAAGAAAACATTTATTGATAGGAACATAGAATATCCTATGAATATTAGCTGTTAAATGTATAGCTAAGAAAACAGAACTTGGATAAAATCTTTTTTATAAATTATATTCATATTTAGACATAATCATATTATTCATATTTAGACATAATCA
>BMAW01028096.1:36827-103916 GCA_019974015.1 Nephila pilipes
GAAATGGCAACATTTTTATCTACCAATGGATAATATAATCAAGTTTTCCTAAACACAATTTGGATAATTATTTATCTTGGAATTGCAGTCACACATAATTTTATAATCATGATCCAACTTTACAATTCTAATTCCTCAACATATATAGAAAAATACTCTAAAACAGTAGAAAAACTGTAAATATATTTAATATCTATGTTTATATTTTATATAATACTTATCTTATAAAATTTAATTGCATTAATTCTTAAGAATACCTCCTTTTCGTAATTTTTTATTCGTATACCACACAAAAAAACCTTCATATACAAATATTAAACCTCAATTAATAAATATGAAAAATAGACGCCTCAAAGTAAATATGAGGATTAAAAAAATAGAATGAATGGAAGAGGTGGAAACTTTTTTATGTGCGCATATGTTCCGACTAGATTATTTTTATCAAACTTATTCACAGAAGACAGAAGCATAGCAAATCCAGCGGACATCTTTTTCCCTAAGAGCCACAGTTTGAAATGTGCACCACTGAAGATAAATTTTTGTGTAAAATAATGTTGATCAGGCTTTTAAAATGTGTGCCTTAAGACTTTTCGTAAGAGTTAGAGAGACTATTTTTTTAATTTTCAGTAATGAATTGAAAATATTTTAACAAATAATAAAATGATTAAATTTTCAAAAAAAAAATACTAACTTTCTATCGAGGATTGGGAGCTGGAGTTGTAATTTTACGGCCAAGTTCTGACTTAACATTTCTGGTTGCTATTTAATCAAAAATATAAAAGTAACAGAAAAACGTCAAAGATATTTACTAACAGAAATTTATTTTTATAACATACTGCTATTGTGCTCAAGCAAATTTTAAATTACATTCATTTTCTTACACATAATACTTCTTTCGATATTTTTTTACTCATGCCACATACTCAATAAAAGCTTCTGTTGAATATTAAGCCGAAATCAATAGATAGAAAATTGACTTCTCAAAGAAAAGATCGAAGAAAAAAAAAAGGAAATAGAGCGGGAGGGGGGGGGGATTTTTACATGTGCACATCCGATTCTGCAAGATTCGCTTTAACAGGCTCATTCACAGAAGACAGGAGCACAGCACATCCCGCGCACATCTTTTCCCACACGAACGGCAGCTGTTAAACGTACACAGGCTCGATTACACATGCATAAAAGGCGCATTCTGCCTTTGTGCAAGACATCCACTCCAGAACTCACCGAAAAATTTGAATCTTTCTCCCATCTTAATTGTCTCCTGTAAAAGGATGAGAATGAAAAGTTCGGAGAACCTAAACTTGTCGAGACGATTCCAGTTCATGCGGATGACGTCATCAAAGTGATCGGATCACGGTCAATTGGCCGGACTTTATAAAGATTCAGTGGCGAGGAAGGATTTAAGAGAACGGTTTAAAATGGTGTATCCGCTCCCACCGGCTGATTGGTTTCATTGAGATCATCCATTGATTCTTGCTTTCCCTACCTGTGATCGCTGAAAGGGAGGGAGAACGTGAATGAAATGGAGTATATAAGTGTTGTTTTCTTCTTTTTTTAAGTCTTTCTGGGTGGAAGTACACGGATCTAATGCTTTTTAGTATATGTAAAGAAGTAACTGTTCCCTTTTGTTAAAAAAAGTTCCTTTTTCTATTGGCCCCCCCCGGGGCCGGTGAGTCGAGGTTTGCGTTCGGGGGGGGGGTTGAGAAATGAAAAAAAAAAAAATGTGACTTTGAAATTTCTCACATAAAATTTTCGGATAAATATTTGAATGGTGAAAAGGAAAAAAAGTATGCACTTGAAAAATAAATGTTAGTGTGTTAAGTTTAAAAATGTGGGATATTCTAAAAGGGGCTTTCTGTTTTCATCTCTGAATCCCCTTTTTTACATGCTACAATGCTCAGATTAACAGAAGAAAAAATATTTGAAATTTTAGAATAATGCTTAATTATATAAATTTTAAAATTGGAGCATTTCTTTGAGGATTTTCATTCAAAATTGCTTTTTTGTAATGTAATACAAAGTATTCGAAATGTTCTAGTCACTGAAATTGAAAATGAAAGTAATTGAAAACGATTTCAGTAAAACAAGGTTATTTTAATGCCATATTTCACTGGTTTTCTTAAATATTTCTACTTTTTCATGAAAGCAATAAAGATCTTTTCAATAAATTAATAAACTTTGGGACTTTTTTTTAAGATTTAAGTGTTAACTTCTGAATGATTTAAAAATTTTATAATAACTCTGAATTTTACTAAGCCATAATTAAAGGTAGTAAATAAAAAGCTACCAGCAACTGAAAATTCTAAAATGCGTAAATTTATAAGAATTTATATGTAATAATAAATAATATTGAATGTTATTCTGATTTCGAAGTATCAAATTGTCATTTATTTTTTTTTAAAAATGTACATCACTAAAATTTTTGTAATTAAGTATCCTTTCAAACTTCAAATAAGTATTTAGAATCATCTTCATGTGTTTCATTAACAAAATAAATTGACTACCGAAAGTTTTCCAAAAAGTTACAGCAAAAATTTCAATCAATGTTCGCTGTAATGTCTTTGTCCGTAAATGACTGAAAATACATCTGGCAATCAAAACAATCAAATTGTGATTTTCGAATCACAATTTGATTGTTTTTTTTTCGTATAACAAATTTTGATTAACAAACAAGAATTGATTAATCACCTAATACCGAGAATCCTCTTCCTACAAGTCCCTTTCGATTTGAGGGAATAATAAAAAAATACATAAAAGTATACGTCGTTAAAATAAGTCTATTGTAATTTAATAAATTCTTTTGGTTTATTAAGTGAAATACAGTGGGAAAATACAGTATTGGCAAATACCTATAATTGATCATATTATCTAACAAAGAAAAAGCTTGACAATTTTAGCTGAACATAACGAACGCAGGAGGTAATAAAGAAACATAATTCTAATGAAACTTTCATTTGAATATGCATTTTACACAAAATATACTTCAAAAACGTAAATTTGCATGTCAAAAAAGTATTGGTAAAGTTCTAACTTCTATACAAATTTTGTTATGTTTAGATCACATGTTTAAGAAACGTTGTTAGTATAAAGTCTGGAGTGCTGCTTCAAAACTTTTTAAACGTTGTTTTACTAATACTGTCTTAAAATGGCTTCAAAGTAGAAGGAGGTGGAAGTTAAGGTTAATAACATGATTGGTCAGCTCAGAAATGAGTTTTAGTCTTATCGTGCTATAGGAATACAACTAAGCATAAGTTTACTCATTGTTAGAAGTATAAAAAAGTTCGATGAGGTAGGATCGAAGGAAAATAAGATTAGAAGTGGACGGCCTCAAATGTTTTCTGTGAGGAAAAAACGTGGTATTATCAAAGATGTTAAGAAAAACCATAAAATAAGTGCACCTCAGTTAGTCAAAAATGTTGCTAATACTTTGCATAACACTTTTAGTGAGCAGGATATACGGGAAGTTTTAAATGAAGGAAGTTGTTTTGAAGAAGGGCAGCTAGAAGAAACCTTTCATTTTAGAAATAAACAGGAGAAAAACATTAGATTTTGCAAAATCTCATGTTCATTTATCAGACAAGTTTTAGAACACAGTTATATTCTACGACGAATCGAAGTTTAACATTCTCGGGAGTGATGGACGACAATATGTGAGGAGAAAGTCTAACACCAAACTGGAAAAACAATATTTAACACCGACTGTGGAATACGGTGCAGGGAGCGTCGTCGTTTGGGGCTGTATGGTTTCAAACGGAGTTACACCTGTGCTTCATTGATGAAGGTATTATGACAGTACGAATGTACATTGATATATTACGCCATAACTTGAAATTCAGTTCCCAAAAACTTAGCTTAGCAACATCATTCGTAACAGGACAATGACCCTAAGCATACAGCGATACTACTCTGACTCTATAACGTTCTTCTCCAGTTAAAAACACCATCTAATCGCCTTACATAAATTTAATTAAAATTTTAGGGCACAAATTTGGACCTAGAAGTCAGGAAGAAGAAAATTTCGTGCAAAAATGAACCTAAAAGTATAATCCTGTAAGAATTGCACAAAATTCCTAATAGTACAACAAAGACTTTTGTATTCTCTATGAGAAATAGATTGCGTGCTGTTATAAATGCAAAATGTATGCATACAAAGTATTAAATATACACTGATTATGTTCTCACATTTAGCTGTATGATCTTACCAATACTTTTTTGACGTGCTAATTTACAATTTTGTTGTATATTTTGTGTAAAATGCATATTAAAATGAAAATTTCATTAAATTTGTGTTTTTATCACCTTCTGTGTTCGTTGGGTCCAGCTAAAATTGTTAAGGAATTTCTTTGTTACCTAATACGATAAATTATAGGCAATTGCCAATACTTTTTAACCCCTTGAATATGCTTAGATTTTGCTTCACGTGCTTTATACATAAAATTAAGTGATAGTAAAAATGTTTTGACAGATTAATTGCCGACATCCTCAACGAACATTTTTACTTTGGGTAACTCAAAATATCTCGTGCATCCAAAACAATCAAATCGTAAAATTAAATAGTATTTACGATAAAGTTTAGTTCTTGATTCAAACTTCTTTTGTTATTATGTACGGACAACATATTTCCTTCGGTTTTCAAGAACAAAAAAGTAGCCACGGTTCCCTTAGTTGTCATATTCATGAACTCTTGGCTAGCGTTGTTCCTAGCGGCTAGCGTGGACTTGAGTCCCGATGCTACTAAAGACTCGCTGTGTTGCGGGGTCGATGCACATTAAATCTGTCGAGGCTCCCAGTGTTCCCGTTAGCATAGTGTGAGTGAATGGTTCCAGGTCAAGTACCTTCCTCGTCAATTGACCGGGGTATTAAAATTATGAGGTCCGTCACCAATAACCCTTCTATTGCCTCAGAGTGTGACGTTATTAATTAATCAAATCAAAAACCAAGAAAAATTTAAGAAAATATTGTAAAGGGCAAGATTTTGCAAGTAATAAAAACTGAAGATTCGTCATGTGTTTGATACTAAATAAGGAATCAATTTTGATATTTAATCATATAAGGGATTTATAATTAAAACAGTGTTCAAAACATCTTTTAAAAGAGAAGAATTACAACATTAATATCTTGCATGACTTATAACAACTAATAATTTGTACTATTTATATGTGTGAAAGCAACATTCAATTATTTTATATCCGTTTCGTTAAACGGCTATTATCGGCTTAAAAGTGTCAAGATAATACAAAGGAGAATATTTCGCAAGAATTACTCTCTTTAGAAATATTTACATGGAATTTTGTAATTCTAAGCCGATTAACAGCAGTCGCAGAAATGAGGAGTCTGTTACTATTTGTGTGAATGCAATATAATGCGAATTCATAAATCGATTTTATGTTTTATCTATCACTAAAGAATATACCACGTTTCTCTTACTGAACTAAAACTTTTCGTTTTTTTTTTCAGCAAAAGAAAGACAAAATTTGTAAGAACCTCCAGCATTTTTTAATATAATAAAACATTTAATTAAACCAGACGAAATCTTTTGAGATTTATTGAACACTGGATCATAATAGGTGTTATATGCTCATTTATATACATTGGTACAGGGCACTAAAATATCCCCCCCCCTTTTTTTTTAGAAATTATTTGGGGGGGAAGCAAGTTATGAGTTGATAATCTTATGAGAGTACATTTAATGCATGTTAATGTTCCATTTTGAAAGAAAAAAAAAGAATATAGGTTTTTAAATATATTAAATAGTAGCTTTCTTGTAGGTTAAGATTCAATTTGGATTTTAAAATGCAAAAGATGGGCATTATAAAATTATTCTGTAAAAGGAACAATTATCTAAATTAATGAATTAAATCGAAGAAAGAAAAGTTTTTCTCGGGACGTCATAATTTTTTATTAGATGATTACGCATAAACATAAAATAAATTATATTACGTTATTAGCTTGATCTAAATTTTTTAAAGATTTTTTGCCTAAAATAGTTTTCTTTTAAGAACAGGCAAGCAAAACAGTTCTGCTGAATATGTTTCAAACATTATTACGAGATAAGTTTGCTTTTGCAAAAGTTATTAAGGTTCCCTCTCTGGCCATTTTGATTTTACAACGTAACGTTAATCCTATAGAATCACTACTACCGTTCTCAATCTTTACTATTTTATCTACTTTAATGCAATAAATTGCATCCAAAGGTTAGTGTGGAATGACATTTTTCCTCCGATTCTTAAGAATATTTTTACTCATATTATAATTATAATTCATTTGTGGGTTTACCGAACTTTAAGAAATATTCTAAAATATTTTTAAAAATTGGTCGGAAAATCAATAAGTTTAGTTTAATTTCAAGCAAAATATAACCTTCTTGCTTGTAAAAATGATTTTTCTATTTTATTATCCAGACATTAAAGAAAAAGAGTTTTAAATTATCATGAAGAAATTTTAAAGATTTTTCATGTAATCCTTCAGCCAAAACGTTCTTCCAAACGCCAAGCGTAATTTATTTGAATAATGAAATGTTATTACATAGAAAAGGAATAAAAAAAATATATGTAATAAAATATTCTTACATAAGAGCGATAGTTATGTCCCATCTATATTGTTAAAAACTTTTATTAAAAAAGCTATAATCACATAAAAAATAATAATGATCAGATACCGAATGATATGACATGTTCATTCAAAGAAATGATAGAACCGCAGTAGACTTTGGGTCGTAGTAGCGAACATACGGCCGTAGGTTTTCGACAAGCCATGGATTCGAACTTGTGATGACACTAAAAACCTATCCTGTAGCCAAGGCTGATGCACGTTAAACCTATCGAGGCTCAAAGTAGTTCTCCCTTCGGTGTGTGTGGAAGTTAGGAGAAGGAGGTGCCGGCTCTGGTGGCACCCTCGTCCCTTGACCGAGGTCCAAAATTATGAAGTTGTAAATAAAATGCTTGAAATATACTTAAAAAGAAATTTCTTAGGTACAGTTTTTGTTATAAAATCAATGATACAATTCGTTCTGAATTTACACTTCATTTTCTTTGTTCATCTAATAATTCAAGAATATAAAAAGCAGGCTCATTATTCAAATGGTATTTGATTTTCCTTTTCTAAATAACATTATTTGATTTTATATAATTTTAATACACACACACAATAAATAGATCAAATAAATTATTCAGTTTTTACAGTTATTAAACATAATTTGATATGAATTAAAGTATTAAAACCTTGCATTTTAAAGAGGGAATTTTCAATCATTCCTATGATCTAATTGTCTTACAAATAATATTTACTCAGAAGAAATTAATACGAATAGAAAAAAATAATATTACTTTAAAGCATTAATTATCATTGAGAATTTTTCTTAAATTTAAAAAATACCTGTGTGGCTTAGAAAAGTTATAAATAAGTATAGTTGAATAATTATATAAATCATATTTAAAATATTTAAATAAACGAAATTTTATGGTCTCACGAAATTGAAGTTTAAATTACAATTCAATTTACTCTAATTTAATCAATCCACCACACTGAATTAAACTGTAGTTTTTTTTTTTTTTTTTTTTCTCATTTAATTTTAATTCTTTGTCACTAATTATTTAAAATATTTTTCATAATTTTTTCAATAAATGCATAAAATCGTCTGTTTTAATTTGATTGAAGTAATATGTATGTTAGTATCAAAAGAATATTGGTTTTATATTGAGTTTTTTTCCTATTCAAACGAAGTATTCAAATTTAAATTTGCCGAATTGATATCAAATAAATTTCTCGATAAGCTTTAGATTCTTTTTCTTCCTTTTTCTTCTTCCGAAAATCTTTTTTTAAACCTTCTCCTGATGTTAAGAAACAGTATTCAAATTAAAAACAAATGTTACGTACAAAAAGCCTCATTCAACAAAAGTTGATGTATTAATAATACCTATGCCTAATTAATACATTGTGCAATAAAATCTAAGAAACATTCAAGATTTTCAAAGTTTACATGTATTACAATACAAAGTTAAAAACCTAATTGTCGGTAATATATTGGACTGAGATTACAGAAAATGTAACAAACCAGTAAAAATTGATCGATTCAGAAAGAAATGAACAGAATATTAAAGCACGCTGCTCTCTACCATTGCCGGAAGATGGTATTAGTAATGGAACGGTTTTTTTTTACAATCTGCAAAAGTATTCCAATTTAGTTTTGGCTCTGTTCATTAATATTAGGAAAATACAGTTTTAATTTTTTTTTTCAGCACAGGACGTAAACACTGTTATTGGATTAAAGAATGTGTTCTCAAGAACAACCATTTTATGAGTTTCATAATGAGCAGGTTTATTTGCTTTAAGCTCATGTCAACAAATTCATCCATGATCAGCAGTCCTTTGTGGAACTAAACGGCGTGACCCGAAAGAATCCTCAATTTCTTAATGAATCACCCCACCCTCCCACTTATAATCCTCACTAGCGAGGGAAAGACCCCTCTTTCTTTGCAGGGGGAGGGAGAATACCGATTGGAACCCAAAAGACGCAGGCTACCCCTGAAACTCAACGTGGGGCGTACGCGCGAATATATCTCCTCTCCATATATATACTCTAATCAAGTTTCTGGCTCAGTGCTTACCATCCACTGGGGCTGCCCCATGAACCATGTATTGCGCGGGGCGCTATAATTGGTTAATTACAAGAGTTGAGTGCTGTCATATGCAGGAGAGAGAGGTTGAATCCTTCTCTCTCTTTTGTACTACATACAATCCAATTACTGCATACCTGCGGGGTTAGTATGCGGAGCCAACACGCTTCTCGCTTGTTGGGAGCAAATTTATAGCGTTGGATACCAGAGGGGGAGCTCTCTTTTACTCATTCGGAAAAGGGAAGGGGGTGCTTCTTTTCCGTAGAGGAGGGTTTTGATTTGGCGGACACGTGCGTACAATTTGGCGGCGATTGTTTGTTCAAGCTTCGTGTAACGAGGTCGGTAAGTGATCGGTTTGGGATTGCACCACATGTAAAACCATCTTCACTCGCAAATTATAGTAACAAGGCAGTGTTTGTCTAAGGTCGAACGATGCCGCCAACTATGCATTCCCGCAGATAGTGAAACAAACTGAATTTTTGTAAAGGGAATGACGGCCATAGTAATTTTATTCCACCCCAAAATTGTATCCAAATAGGATGCACTTAATAAAATTTCCTTTCATAAATTCTACCAGTTAAATTCTTAAATTTTTTTCTTTCTTTCTTTCACGCGTTTGGAGGAAAAAATTAACTTTTGATGATATAACTATATATATATATATTTAAAATAACTGATACTTATCACCTCCTTCTTCTTTTAAAAAGAATTATTTCTTATTAAGTAGGATATTTTTCCCTCTACAACTTTTGAAATATTTGTCCCAATTTTGCGCGTAGAAGATTTTTAGGTAACCGAAAAGAAAAGATTTTTATTATAGCCTGCTGTCAATTTTATTATAGCCTCATACATTTAATCCTAAATTGATAAGCTTCTTTAAATCTAAGTGATCGAAAGTGATACTGAATAAAACTACCAAAAAAAAGAAAAATTCAAATACTTGAAATTTTTTCCTTTTTAATATATATTAGCTAAAAAAACATGTTTCAATTATTGACGATTTAGTTTTTTAGTGAAATGTTTGTTGAAAGTATTACTGTCATTACAACCTTTACTAATGCAATTAACTATAATTAGATATTCCAACTACAAAATGGTAATATGCTTTAGTGAGTGTCAGGTATTCTTGCTTACTACATGAACTTCTTATTCTTGGCTATGTATTTCATAGTGTTGCTTGTATATGTAACCTTACAGATCTTATAAAACACTGAAAGTTTTTAAACTCAAAAAATGTCTTTCAAACTTAGAATCTATGGATTAGAGTATTACATGCTTGATTTAAGAAAAAAAACGAAATAAAGCCACGGGAATGTCATTTAATAATCAAAAACAAAACTTAAAAATAATTACACATTTTATTTTTTTTAAAATCCCTTTACTTGATTTTTATTACAAATATCCCCTTCCCTTTTTTTACTGTAACATGCAGATAATTACTGTAAATTTTCTAAAACATCTGTGTCAAATTTCAAAGAGCTAACTAAACTTTTAGGGACAGTCGTAAAAAATAAGGAAGGTCTTGATTTTTGTCGCAGCTCCCATCGCAAATAAAATTGAATAAAATTGATATCGCTATTATAATAAAATTCAAATGATCTAAGTTTTAGTGGATTAATTAACTTGTTAAGAAAAATTTTCTCCATCACGGAGTCCGAATATTTGAAGAATTAGGTAAAGAATCATCCAAATTGCTAATGTCCTAAGAAATTCAATAAAAACCTTCAAGGGGCCATGTACAAATTTATCTTCGCGTTAACGATTCATACTATTTACGTGGTTCCAAACACCACGCAATTAACTGGATTGCTTAATTACCGTCGCATTTAGAAACAAATCGAATTCTATTGGTGATAGACCTCATAAATAGGAATCTCAATCAAGGGAAGAGGATGACACCTGAGTTGGTACCTCCCTCTTCAATTTCCACAGCAAGCCAACGGGAAGATTTGTAGCTTCGACAAATTTACCGTGCATCAGCCTATCTAAATGGTGGGTCTTTAGAGGTAACAGGACTCGAACTCACGACTAGGGAAACAACCTCAACCATGAGCTTATGACCACTCGGCTGCAATAGCTGCAATATCGCTTGATGAGAGTATTAATAATAACATATAATTGTATCAATTTTTTCTTATTATTGATGTGTAATGGAAATGATGCATGTTAAATCTGGTTGAAGTTCCAAGCCTTCCTGTTGGTGTGGTGAGGAAGTTTAGAGGGTCACTTGAACAGGGTTCTAAATTACGAGATCCGTACCAATAACTCATCGTTGCTTCTGAATGCGATATTAATAAACAATCTCATTAACTATTATTACAACATTTGTAAACAGCCCCTTCACAATAGAAGCTTTAGAATATCATTTAAAAAAATTAGGGAACCAAATATAAAGTCTCCATAGCGCAGAAATTTGCAAGCAGAATTTTCTTGTATTTCAAATTTAGCCTAATATTAAGAGAAATGATACATGTGAAAAATCGGATTTAGTTTTCTTTATAATTACCACAATTTAATTCCTTTTAAGCTATTAGCATTGATTTCAATTAAATCCAACTGAAATGAAAATTACGGAAAGGGCATCCTTTTTTACGACTATAAGTACTGGGGTGATTTTTAAGTATATTTCTTAAACATGGCAGTTGCAACATTAATTATGCCATCCCAGTACATGAACTGAGTACTTATATTTATTAGTTTGTCACAGATGCCATCACGGAAGAATTCTTCCGTGTTTATGTTTTTTTCTGGCTCATTTAAAATGCCGCCGATTGTTAAATACGCCTTGTAATTCGTTTTTTACTTGGAAAACGCTTGAAAGCTGCGAAAATTCATCAACAGATTAATAAAGTGTGGGAATTCATATAACATCGGAAACAAAACATCGATACATGGAATGGAGACATTCAATATCACCCAATAAAGGTGAAGCTCAAGAAAGCATTTCAGCACGTAAAATCTCGTGCACTTTGCTTTAGGATAGAAAGGGGCTGTTGTTTCTGGATTTTTGTCTCGGTATGACACGATAAATTCCAAGTCTTATTGTGACACTTTAACTAAACTACGTCGTGCAATCCAAAACAAAAGGCGTGAAATGCTCAGAAAAGTCTTTCGATGCATGACAACTCCTGTCCACACGTAGCTTGTCATACACAAGACCACGACGCATCATATGACCAGGAGTAACTTGATCACCCTTAATATAGCTCTGATCTGGCGCCTATTGACTACCACTTACTTTTTCACTTGAAATACAGGCAGTTAGTGCCATGACGAGGATGATAACATCAAAACGGCCGTGGTATAGTGGATAGTCCATCAGGCGGTTGATTTCTTTGACGATGAAATTTAAAAGCTGGTTTTATGATAAGACAAGTACCTTAATAGTGGAGATAATTATTTTGCACAGTAGATTAAGGCTTGGTTTCGTTTTATTAACGTCACACTATAAGCAACATCAGTATTATTGGCGACAGATCTCGTAGTTTTGAACCTCGGTTAAGTAATAATGACAACACCTGATCTGGCACCCACTCTCTTTACTTCCATTCCGTATTAACGGGAAGACTTTGAGCCTCAATAGATTTAACGTGCATCAGTCGTGGCAGCATGGCGGGTCTTTAGAGGCATCAAAGCTTGAACCTTCGATTCGATGAAACCGCGATCATGGCCTATAGGCTACCGCGGTCACATAGCAGATTAAGGCGCAAACTTTCTTATAAAAATAAAATTACATAAAAAACTTAATTTTTTTAAAAAAAATATCGAGACACTATTTACTTAAAAATCATGCGGATACAATAATATTTTACCGCAAAAAGGGAATGGAATCTTGAGTGTTATTTCTTTTCAAGGACATTCTTTTAAATAGTTTTGTAGATGTGTGGATGCACAATTTCGGAAAAACATATTCATTTTCTTTCACGTGTTTTGTTTTCTTCATAAAATGTTTTTTAATACAATAAATTAGTAAAATGCGAAATGTATAACATATAGTGTAAAGGTAAAGTAAAGAAAAAAAACCCAATAATTTGAAGAGACAGCGTAGACGATAATTTAAGGTCTCTTTATTTCAAGGCTTAGGATAAATATACAAAGTACATAATTACAATGCGAAGTAGAATATTTCAAGATTTACATGAAAAATTAACACTCACAGGATTTTCTTTTCAGGTCACTTTACAAATTTCATGGATTATAATTTAGCACATTCTATAGAATTCATCTTTTTATGATACATTGAGACAAATCCCATTCGACATATTTGTCAAAAGGAAATAACTCGCATTCTTTCTCACATGTATGCATCACAGTTTTTTAATGGATACACACTATAGGTTATTTTAGGTTATTTTTGTTCATACATTCAAGGCAAACTAGTTCAAAGAAAGTACAACCAAAGTTAATAATTCATACTTAGCACCAAGAATTACATCTCATAGGGTCTGTTGTTACTAAAATGAGAGTAAAATTCTCTATTATGTGTGTGTGAGCATGAGAGTACAGTAAATAGTACGCAAGGGAAACAAGGGGCTTAGAGAGTATCTAAAAAATGAACAATTTATTTAAAAATTTACACTCTATTTTGACAAGATTTAATTATTTTGAAACAATACAAATTTAACTTATTCAAAATGTCAATAATTTCCGTCCAATGATAAAATTTACTTAAAAATAAATGAGCTTCTACTTTAAAATTTCTGTGAGAAATTCTTTATTGTAATGTGTACGTTGAATAATAATAATTTTTTTGCATAAAATTTTCAAAACTTTAACAGGTATAACGATAACTTATGAACTTAGTTCCAGAACAACAATCACACGTTATTTTTCAAAACAATATTAATATAATTTCTTTTTTTTTTAATTTTAATTTTCGTTCAACTGGAAAGAACTTAAATTTTCCTCAATACTGTTTATCTTAATTATGAATATA
The DNA here is from genome assembly GCA_019974015.1 of Nephila pilipes. Lineage (NCBI taxonomy): Eukaryota > Metazoa > Arthropoda > Arachnida > Araneae > Nephilidae > Nephila > Nephila pilipes. The sequence continues at coordinate 50,379 of BMAW01028096.1, forward strand.
CTTTTTATATTTCAATCTAATTGATTTTATGGATGATTTTTTTTTCTGCTTTGTAAAAAAATTATGTATTATTTTGTGTTCATCATAATCAAATCATAAAATTGTAAATAAATAATTAAAATTATTATTTAAAATTTTCATTTCAATTCCTAGATTTGCAATTATTTAATCTTTAGATATATCCGTGCGTTTTAATGTTGACTTATTTTATTCTATCTTTTTATCTTTGACACCATTTATTTATTTTTTCATATGATGATTTATTCAACATTGCTTTTATTTTTATATTGATGCTTTTTAATTGAAGAATAGAATTATCATATACTAAGAGTGAAATAGAAATCTGTTTTTTTTTTTTTTTAATTTCATGCTATGATTATTCATATTTATTGTTTTTTCAAAGGACAAAGATATAAATGCTCATAGAAGAAGAATTAAATAATGTTACATGAAATTAACTTTGTCCTTGTCTTATTTTAACTGAATAAAAATTAAGTTTAAAAAGATACATTTTTAAATCAGTTTTTTAATACTATTTTCATTGTCATCTCCTTTTTCTCAATACCTTACTGAATAAATATAGCTGGAAACTTTTAATTAAATTTACAATAAAATGTTTTACTTCTTTAAATTTTGTTTAGCATCAATTAACAATCAATCCAAAGAAGTACTAAATTAATTGTTGTAAAACCGAAACTGAAACAAAGATTAATTTTTTTAAAAAAAAAATGCACTATAATACTTGTAACGAAATAGAATACAAATAATTTAAATTATTTTATGTCATTAATAGAAATCAAATGTAATAGTTTCATCCTTTAAATCGCTTGAGATATATTCGAAATCGTTCAGTAATTATGCTTAATTCTATCAAGTCGTATGAAGATCGTTGCAGATGTGACTATGTTTATATATTATGTTATTATAAATGAAGCCTCTAAAATGAGGAAACACTATTTTTTAATGAAATATTTTCTTTAGACCATTGAAGTTCTGTGACATGATAGTTTAATTTGTATGGTATCGCAATATATTTAGTGCACTCTGAAAAATTGAGATTCATTGGACATTTATATATACTTTGATATTTTATACTTTAAATAATTTAAAACATTAATTTCTTAAAATAAAAATAACGTTTTTTTAATGAATAATAAATTGAAAATTCTTAAAAATATTATTAGCAAACATTTATCGTATGTAAAAACTGATCAGCTAACACAGATAGAAAAAAAAAATGACATACAAAAATGGAAAATGAAAAAAATACTACACAGGAAAGATATAAGAGAATCCAACAAAAACATTTTAATAATTACAATGTTACATAAATCATAAATTATATTAAAATTGCACATCTGCCTTCGTAAAAAGTTTCTTCAGAAGAGTAGAAGATTTCACATATAAAGCTATTTTCAGAACTTAAGGTCTATTAAAATAACACTTAGATTCATCTGCAATATAGCAGATTTAGTGACTTTCTCTATTTTAAAAATAAATGTATTTAGTAATAGTTTATAATTACTTCATCTACTATAATATTTTGATTATTCATATGTAGAATCGATAGATTTAATACCTTTATGATCATAAAAACTTAAAATTCTTTTACATGTCACCGGAATACCTTTTTAAAACATATAAGCAATAAAACTATTCTTAGAAAACCTCTGTAAGGAGCTTTTCTTCCAAAGCTGTATAGACATTAAGTCCTGATTATAATTTACTATGTACAAATACAATTTATTAAACATGTGAGCATCATACAGTATGACTTCTGCATAAGCTGAAGCGCAAAGTTACATTTTTTAAACATTACCTGAAGAGTTACTTTATTGTTTGCATAGCATGAATCTATTTTTTACAAAAATACCTTGTTGCACTGTAAACGCAGAAAAATAGGCCTTCTATTAAAAAAATCAAAAACTTATCTATTTCTGAAAAAAGCGCGAATATTTTCTCAATTCCCTTTGTAAAAATACAAATTAACAAAAATTTTGGAATGTACCCAAACATAACTTCTGATATTAAAATAGTAGTTTTGAATTTGTAAAGGCTCTGTTTAATTTTTGCACTTCAGTTCACTGCAATCGTGTTCTATTGAGCAATGGTAAAGAGAGACATGGTCCCAAAATTTTTCTGCCAGAGCAGTTTTCTAAAATTGATTTTACCATATCATTTAATAACGTGTTCCCTGAAAAGATTTAACTGTAAACATTTGAAAATGTACATAAGGAAAATTCCTTTACATTTACTAGATTTTGATTTTGCCATTAAGAAGCTGTAATCCCAAATTTAAAGATATCAAAAAATGCTTTAATGCTAGATAAGAAATTTTCAGATCTTTAGTTAACTAAAAAAATACAAATGAATTCTTATTGTGCTATCTTATGAATTTTTATTATTTCTATTATGAATTTTTAAGTACTATCTTAAAGCATAAAATTATTCTAATTTTTACTTAAAAATTAAATGAAAACAATCATGTTCGTTGTGGAATGTGTAAGGGATTTTTCGTGTGCTTATTTTAAAAATTTTTTAATATTAAATATACATTTTATACAAGTAGAAACTTGCTCAAAAGCAATTGTTGTTTATTACATTTAGGTAATAAGCAACGTTTGTAAAATAATTATTTTGGCAAATAATTTTAAATAAGATATTTCAGTAAAATTTCAAATCAAGTATTAAAAATATGGTAAGCAAGATTGTGTGTGTTATGTTATTTTAAAATTACAGTTCATTATGGTAAGTTTTGATACTTTTATCTTGATGCAACTTAAAATAACCGTATGAAAAAGAGACAGAATTTTCTCTCTAATATATAAGTATAAGGTACTTGAAATTTACTTCTTTCAAAAAAGCTGTTATCATTAACAAATATCTGAATATGAAATATTTCATACATGATGTATAGTTTATCTGCAGAATTTTAAATGATACAATTGCCATGGTTCGAGAATCATAAATATCAATGAATACATTTTAAAATATTTTTAAAAAACAGCATAGATTCAATTTTTTTCTTAATAAGGAATGCATTTTTAGTAAAATTTTAATCTCAACATTTGAGTTCAAAATGAAGTGCTGTATTTTCCACACTTTTTTTTTTTTTTTTGATAGAAATAAGCCTCACAACTTCATTGCTAAATATTTTTGTTCAAGCTCATCTAAGAGAAAATCTTTCTAAGCTCCAGATATGCACTATTTGAAAAGGTAGCATTTGTAATATGTGTCTAGACTTTAGCTATTGACATTGCAATTCAAGAGAACTATCTACTGAAAGAATATCCTGGACTTCTCTTACAAGAAACGTTTAATAAGAATTCCTTCCTGGCTCTTTCGCTTTCCCATGGAATCTCTGCAATTTACCTCCAGAGAACAGAAGATACCCTGGGAAAGATGAGAGCACACGATCACAATCAACGTAAAAATCAAAATAATATCAATCAATGTGCAAAGATTTAGATTTTTTAGAAATGTGCAAAAAAATTTCTTTTAGTATTTTTCTTGAAGCTAGAATCAAATTGTATTTCCAGTTTTCAGTTAATTTCTATTTTACACCAAAAAAGCTTCTCGAATATTTATTAAACTTAATAGGTGGTGAACTTTTGTCATGTGGTGGTGTAATTTAATTAAATTTCCATCAAAAAAGGTGAACAATTTACTAGCTCTTTTTTTAACTATATGAAGTAATAGTAGTTAAATTTGGTATTAATTTTTGTTAATGCATAAATAATTACAATAAAGGCAAGATAAGTTTATCCTGAATAAAAAATATTTCATATAAATAACCTTCGAGTCTTAAATCTATACCTTTAAATTGTAAAAGTGCCATTATATTAATTAATTATAAACCTGTTAAGTTTAATTTGAAACGTCTTTTTCAGCGCTTATTATTACGAATATTCACATTACAATTTCATCATTTAAAAATTCCTTAGATTTTTAGAATTTCAATCTTATATATGAAAAACCATTTGCAGTATTTTTATGAAGAGTTTATATTTTTACGAATAACCAAATTAGATTTAAAAAATTACGAAACTGAATTGAATCTTTTCAGGAAAAGTTATGTAAAAACTTCTTTTAAAAAATGTAATGTATATGAATAATTGCTTCGTAATGTAATGAAATTCATTTAAGATATTCTAATTTTAATTAAATGTTGTTTCTAGTACACTTTTTATTCACATTTAATGTAGTAGAAGAATTTTTCAATTATTCTAAAGCTTTGTAAAGGAGATGGTAATGGATCAAAAGAAATTCCTTTTATAAATTAAATACTTAACTTTATCGAAATTTTCCTCTTCCCGCTGCAAAATAATTAATAGTTTTTATTTGAGAAGATTTTTCTTAAATTTATTTAAATTAACAAAATAGAAATATTCATGTAAACTGAATTAAATATTTTAAGTTAAAAAAAAAAAACATAACTTTGAGCTTCAGCTTTCTGTTCTACCAACAGAATCCAGAGAAGGTCACCTGCGATTGAAGTATGGAGGATTAGTTCCTAAATGAAAGCACAAATATCTATCTTATTTGTTCTGTGATATTTATAAAACACAATTTCTTCTTATAATTTGCTAAGATACATACTTGTATTTGGAATGTATTATTTGTTCCGCAGAATATATCTGCTTTTCAGAAAAGGCAAATACTTTATTTATTTATTTTAACAATAGATGGCAGCACCATTAACAAATTTTCCATGGTAAGTTAAAATTAATACCTTAAAAATTAATCGACATTGTATTTAAGTATATCTCTTCGTAAATTCTATCTTATTTTATTCTCATTAACCTTACCTTTTAATCACTTGTTGATCATTCTAGTTCCATTATCACTCAATCATTCAAAAGCAAGCGACCTTTCACTCCAAATGATAAAGTTTTAAGTTTAGTAGTTATAACCACACACATTTACAATTTCATAGCAGATTTAACCATTTACAATTCTTGTTCAAACATTTCTAGTTTACATTAATGTAGTAAATTGTTAACGTCACGACTCGGCAATCTTGAGTTCAGTGTCTATATTTTTTTTCTCCGGGGTTTTCTGCACTAGATGCACGGTTATCTGGCTGACGTACCTCTTCTGGTCGTCACCGCAGGACGCCGTGCCTGACTCGCTTTTGTTACCGGATTTGGCCGGCTTCTCCCGGATCGCCATCTGGTAGGCCACTTCGAAGGCTTGTCCAAGCGTCAGGATAATTTCTGTAGCCATATCCTGAAAAGACAATAACATCATTTTGATTAAAATTTTAAACTTCGTAAATTTAGTATCTGGCAATAAATTCATATTGCTGTACTTTGTATCGTATTACTTCCTATTTCTTGAATCAACTATTTCTTTTCACCTACAGGCTATCATAAATAATAAAGCTGCTTCTGATTTAAATGTAAATATAAAAATATCCTTTATGAAAGGATCGGTAACAGCTGCAGTTAATTGAGTATTAATTAGATATTTTTTCAAGTATTTCTTCTAAATTTATTGAATGAAAATAAAAAAAATATCTTGCAAATAACCTCATGTGAGCAAACAATTCTCACACAGAACCCTTTTTTTTTTTATTAAATTCAATTTTGAAAGTAATTCATAATAATTAGATATGTGTTATAAAATAATATCAGTTTCCATTGCGTTCAAAGTTTCATAATTTTTTTCAATTTACATTTCTAAATAATTTCTTTTTAACAATTTTGAAAAACTCTCGAAGTCTCATTCTTGTAAGATTATTTCAGAAGAAATTACAGTGGAAAAAACTTTGAAATACTATATTTGTGATAAATTTTTATACAGCAAAATGTGTAAAAAGTAATACATCTCGTCATCCAACTTTGCTCATTTAAGCAATACTATTACATGTGTAGTAGATTATTTGCTTTTTCTAGTCATGCTTACTGAAAAGGATATGATGTGTATATATATATATATATAGAGAGAGAGAGAGAGAGAGAGAGAGAGAGAGAGAAAGAGAAAGCATATTTCGAATGCAAAAAAACCTCAACGAGTATAGATCTTGTTAATTTTTATAAACATTTTACTACAACTAATTTAAAGACAGCTAAACTTTCTAAAATAGAAATTTTCTCAGAGTGCAGTACGAAGCCCAATGCATGTCCAATCTACGCAATACGAAAACTAATGGTAATTGGGAACCACCATTGAGGGTGATGTCAATTGATCTAGTACTTCGCTCTCATCGTTTCTACATCACTTATTTCCACTAAATATCCGTCTTATGGAATAAAAGAAGACTGTTGCGCATTAGATTTATTGATCGATTGTTCATCAATGTTGCAACAGAGGGCTATTGGTGGCGGATCTCGAAATTTGAACCGTGATCCACGTTAGATGGAATTCATCTCATATTACTTACTTGGTGTTCGTTGTTAGAAGGATGAAGATACGAGTATAGGTTTCCTTTTACTTTCTCAACTGTGGTTCGAAAAACAGGTTCGACATCAACTGCCCTTGCTATATTATAGTGCAATATATTAAAATTTTACAATTTTTCTCCCATTACGATGAAGTAAATCTAATTAAAGTGTATATATGCAGCTAAAATTATTATTTGAATCGATTGTCTTTAGTACATCACGAATTCAAATTCGCAATTCGAATGTCTTTACCATGGGTTGGAAAAATGACCATTGGGTTAAAACGATATGTTATATAACAGTATTTATTGTGACTCTTTTAACTTAACTTATACAAATAGAACTGCTTTAATGATAACTCTACGGAAAAATTTCCCAAGTCTTATAAGATATATTTTAAAATTATTATTTTAATTTCACTTTGAAACAGCAATGATAACATTAAGTCACATTTTTTTTAAATCCTGCCCGCTTATCGGGGGTGGGGGATGATTACTCTCCTTCCTCTTTCTTGGGGGGAAAAATGTTAATCACTCCCTTTTCAGGGGGGGGGGGAACACCGACTCCTGTTCTTGAAATCATAATGTAATAGTGACTTTAGAGGTATTAAATAAATATTTAAAAACACTTCCAAAATCAGAAAAAAGAAAGAAATCCTGAAGAAAGATTCTTTTTCCTCCTCTACTCTTTCGAATGCATTTTATTTCATGCAATAAACTATCTTTGAGAAGGAAAAAAACAAAATCCGCTGGATTATCATTACAATCAAAAATTAGTTGCGGCATGTCAGCGGAAGACCTAATCTCGCCATAACCTGCCCAAACATTTAAACATAAGCTTTCTTAATCGAGCCACAACATACGCATGCACTCAGTGGGTGCTCTGTTTAGCGGTCTTGGGAATTTCTGTTCTTTTGGATGAAACTGTTCTTACTTCTGATATTGTTAATTCTTTAAAGAATTCTTCTTTAACCCTTCCCCCCCCCAATTTACTATTCCTTTAGATTCCTCAAACAAAGTTTCTAAGGTATTCGAAGGAATTTAACACTATTTAATTACTAGATATACATATGTATACGTTTGATACTTTACACATTTGAGAAAAATTCAAATCCATTGAATAGAACATCATTTTCTGATTTTATCAGCCCTTTGTGAAAACAAAGAACCTTTGGTAATATCTTAAGATGAGAATTGTTTAAATATTTACTTATTCAGAATAAATTAATTAATTAAAATATATTCTGTTAAAAAAAGATTCAATATAGGTTTTATAGCATAAAGTATATTTTCCATGCTTTAATATGCAACGCTCTTGCTTATAAAATGCACAAAAATATTAGATAAATATGTTTCATTTTAAATTGCTGAATCTGCAAACTTTAAATACCATGTGTATAAACTTGATAAGTTATTTTATGCTTTTCAGAGTAAAAGAAGCAAAATAATAAAGTACGCATGAAATATATTAAGCATTTAATTTCATATTCTACTCTTCATTTCATATTCAAACTTTCCTAATGCACAATAATTCAAAATAAACTGAGAAATTACTAAAATTTTCTTCTAAAATCATTTTTAGATTTTTGAGCAAATTCAAACTGGCAATAATGTCAATTATTGCATTAATATACATAAGCTGCTGTTTGAAAACATCTACGAGTAATTAGTATATATTGTAAACCCTAAAATATATAAATGTCGAAAATGTTCTTTGGGAGAATTATAAATGCATAAGCAAAACTTTTATATATTGTTCAAATTATGTAAATGTAAATTTAATTTTCCAACTTAAATTTATTTTTAAATTTTTTTTATTGTTTCATAAATTTAAAAACAGTGTAATATACACTCATCTTCAAAAACATTACTCCCAGATTTTAGTTTAGTGTAGTTTACATTAACGTCGTACTAAAAGCAATGCGAGAGCTATTGGCGAAAGACCTCGTAATTTTGAACCACGGTCAAGTGACGAGGATGACACCTGAGCTGGCACCCCCTCTCCTAATATTACTCCCAGAAGAAAGCAAAGTACAAAAAACAAATTAAGGAATTGCTTCCTCTTTGTTATTTATGCAAATGATTGAAGTGTCAGTCGTGTTGGAACCAAAGATGTTAATAAACACTTGATTTACCACGTCATTAGGGATGCTTTAAAAGGTTTTTCTAAAGCACGTAATTTTGATTCTAATTAGTATGTTTGGTTTAATTTACCGCTTTGAAGTTAAGATGCCTTTGGACAAAAAACGACAGTCATATCGACGCCTTTGAGGAAAATCGCATCGTAGGACTGCATGAAAGAGAGGAATAAATTCTGTCAGATTGTGCGTCTTATCGGCAAGGTGATGTCACAGTTTCACGCTTTTGACGAAACTGGAAACGAGGAAGTGATCAATCCCAACAAGTAGGCTTAGGAAGAGCTACACGAATCACAAGTAGAAAAGAACGAATAATTGCTCAGCAACCATAGAGGAACACACCAAATGCCCCAATTCCGGACAAAATTCGAACGGTAAGGTACCCTCTGTATTCCCTTGTATGTGGCAATGCCATCAAGAGACGCCTGCTTGCTTCTGGTTCACGTGTACGGAGACCATTATGGAGATTACCCCTGACACCACAGCTATGTTGCCAGGACAGCAATGGTGCCACGAAAGAGCAACGAGTCATCTTTAGTGATGACTTGAAGATGATACCCGATTCCAGGTTTGGAGGTAACGTCGTCAGCGCTACGATGAACGAGTCACACATCCAGACAATAAGGTGTAATTGTATGGGATTTGATTTCGTACAATCCCTGATTATCATTGAACTTTATTAATATCACGTTAGTGGTTCAAAGGTAAGTTAGTCGTGTCCTTAGACCGGTGGCCATTCTGTTCGTGAATACCCACCCATGTCCTCTATTTCAACAAGACAATATTCATGTTCATACCTCTGCCATTTTAAGAGCTTGCCGCAACCATAGACATTATATCTACGCCAGCAGCAGCGCTAGACATGTCGCTCATAGAAAACTTAAGGGATGCTATACCCCTTTGAATCAAGACTCCGCCACTTATACAAAATTAGCAAGATCTACATGTCAAAGTTCAATCTGCATGGAATGAGTTTAATAAAGACACTATTAAGAGCGTCTACCACCTTACGCTGCAACGTGTGGCATAATGCATAAGAAATAATGGCAGCCGAACATCCTATTGAGTGTTGTAATGATTTGTATTTGGAACAATAAATTTTGTCATACCCACGCTTAGTTTGTAATTGTTCCTTGCTTTTTGTAGAGTACTAACTTTCAATTATTTCAATTTGCCTATTCCTTTTAGTTGCAATTGTTTTTGAAGATGAATATAAATTTAGTTGAATTTTTTTTTATATAAAATACAATTAAAAGGGGAGGCGGAATCAATTTTGATTCAATTTGTCTGAAGAAATCAATTACAAATCGGGCTTGAATAATTGAAAAAGAATAGTAAACCTGCCTGCCGAAAAGAGTCATTGCGATTTGGAATTGTTTCACCTCGATTCATTCTTATTTCAAGAGTCGGCCATGTACGGAGTTTCTTCCCCCTCCATTCGTTCCTCTTCTGCATTAAATCTGAATCACCTCAAAAACGACCTATTTGGAACCGTTTCCCCCCAAGCTGTTCTTATTTAGTCCTATCTAGTTCGCTCTATTCCCTGTTGCGAACCCAATAATTTCCCCTTTTTGGAGGAATTTTTCCCTCCTCGGCCGTGCTCGTTGGTTAAATGTTTTATGCGGGGAACTGTATCGGGCAAAGGGTGTGTGTTGCCTTCCCTAGTTGTCGATGGGAAAATTTAGCGAGTCGTGGACGGATGCGGTAAGAAACGATATTTGCTTGTTTCCAATCCGAAAGAAGGTCCCCCAAGTCGGATAAATGAGCAAGGTGATGCTTTTGGATTTTCTTAAGGTACAGCCATCTGTAACACGATTCGTGTCGTGGATAACTAAATACCGCATAAGGCAGAGGGGGGGGGGGGGAGACTTGATAGTTTGGAACAGCTAAGAACAGGTTTTTCGCGGATCACTGATTCGAGTTTCCCGACCCTGGAAGCACTGTATATGTTACGACTCGTTCATGTTCTAGTTAAAAATGGAAAAAAGCTATAATGTACTAATATTTTCTCATCATACGGATTAATTTTGCTTATAAGGCATTTAGAACTATTTGTGGAAACATGTGATTAATGAATATTAGTATAAATCGGGTGTTTTAGCGCTATATTGCTGGTATTGATGGAGAATGGAGGGTGGAGTTGATTCTACACTAGTGTGCAAAACTAAAGCAACAATGTAAATTTTAAGCAGATAGCCATGAAATTGCAGAAAAGGGGTAATTGTGATCAGTGCAATGAACACACAATTCAGTAGAAAGGTGATGCGTATGTCAGGAACAAAACATCATAGGCGACATAAGTGTACGCAAAACTCGTGCGGTTGGCGCGGTTAGCTTAAAACTACAATAATAGGAAGAACAAACGCACAGTTAAAAACATTCGCTACAAGTGCAAAGGAGTTATTTCGTGAAATATGGCTAGAAGAAATCATCCGGACGACTTCACACGTGGAAGAATAATCGAAAAGCTGGAGGAGAAGCGTAATTTGATCAGTGTGATTGAGGAGTTTGGAATCCAAAAATAGTGCAGTTTCGCGCACTTGGAAAGCCTTCCAAACTATAGGTACAGATGTTAGAAAAGTTGGTGGTGACCGCCCTAGGAAAACAATTGCAGTGGATGATCGATATTTTGTCCTGCAGGCGAAAAGAGCCCGATACCAGTCAGCGAGCGCCGTTGCTCTCCAACCTGTATACAGAAACAGGGCGACAAGTGTCGCTTTTTACTGAAGCCAGACACCTTCACAAAGGTGGCTTGTTCATCCGCCATCCTGAATGCTACATCCCTTTGAAAGTTGGCCATTGGCGGCCCTATTTAGAGTGATGTAAAGAGCACAAAAACTGGACATCTGATCAATGGAGTCGAGTTTTCTTTACCGATGAGAGTCGTTTTGGTTCCACAAGTGATTCTCAACGCCCATTGATTTGGAGAGAGATCGGGACACGGTTTTATCCCAGTAACATCGCGGAAAGAGACCGTTAAGGTGGTCCAAGAGTTTCGCATGGGAAGGCATTATGCTGAATGGGCGCATTGAGCTCCAAGTTTTCGACAAAGGTTCTGTAACCGGAGATCGTTATTTTAAGGAGGTAATCCTTCCCCGTGTGCGTCTGTTCCGAGATCCTATTGGACCAGACTTCGTTTTTATGGATGTCGATGCACGGCCACACCGGATTGCTGGTGTTCAGAAGCTACTGGAAAGTGACGATATCACTCGAATGGATTGGCCAGCGTTCTCCTCTGATTAAATCCCATAAAACATGTGTGGGATGCTTTGGGGAGACGCCTTACGGCGCGATTACATCCTCCGGGGAATACCTAACAACTGAAACGGAGGCTGAATGAGGAATGGGCACTCTTACCTCAAGAACTGTTGGACAATCTGGTGCTGAATATGGAGAGATGGCGAGAAGCAACCATTGCAGTAAGAGGAGGGCGTATCCCATACTAAGGAACATCTGCTTGTAGTTTTTCTTCTTGAACAGACAATCATGTGTAACGATATTATGAGTTGAATAAAACCTTTTTTTTTTCTTCTTTGTTTCCATACTATATACATTGTATTCATTTTTGCACAATTATGCTTTTGCCATCGTTTAAGTATAAAATGCTGTGTCTCAGAGGATTTCTCGTGGAGTTATGGCAAAAAAAAACCTGTTGCTGAAGCTTTGCACACCAATGTAAGTGCCCTCTAAATTAGTATTGGACCTAAAACGCCCCTTTACATCTTTTCGACCTCGACCGATACGATGTACAGACCCCGTTGAGAATCACTGATCTAAGTAAAAAGAGATAATAAAATTTTTTAATAGAAATCTATATGAATAAAGGAGGAGTTTGAGTGCGCGCGAGTATGGACGGTGCAGTAAAAAAAATTGAAATTTCCATTGTTTCCGAATTTTGATATACTAAATTTATAAATAATGATAGAGTGCATATCGAAGCGAATTTTCCGATATTCTCTTCAGATTTTTTTTTTAAAAAAATTCATGTTGAAGCGACTTTTGATAAACTTTTCGCCGTAACTCTTGAATAAAATTTCGTAAGATAACGATTCTTACCCCAACTGAGAAATCCAAATTTTTTACTTTATATTAGGGATATAAGCCGACTGGCTGAATTTTGAATGGAGTTTTGAGAATAATACTGAAATTCGCCAAAATTTCCGTTATTCCAGCCTTTAAATTGATCTCAATCCAGAAATCTCTAACTAAACGACAAAGAACACAGTATTTATACGGTGTACAGAATGAACATTTGAACCTCTTTTAAAAAGGAATGGGGGTGGGTCTATTCTGTTGTGGCTTTTATACAAAGTCTTATTTACACAACTGTTTACAAATTTATGGTTTTTTTCACCATTTTTTCTCTCCACTAAGGGAAAGTACTACAGTGTTACGTATAATTCTGGAACATATTATGTCTCATGACATCGCAATCTATCTCTGCTTCTGATAATTTATTCTTCATGGAGTTTGTTCTGGATACCATTGTATTTATTTATATGTCAGTTCTTTGAAACAGAATATTTATTCTATTTCGAATGAATCATCACAAAAAGTATTCTCTCCAAAACTAAATTTGCCTCTGGTTTGATCGTGGGCCTTCATTAAAATAACTCTATGTTTGTTGAGGTTTTTTTTATTATTATTTCTATTTCTTTCGGGGAAAGAATGGGTACAGCTAGTTATACACAATGTTGAAAAAATTAAGGGAACACGTGTTTTTTAACAAAAATAAACAAATTATTTCACCGATAACTATTGTAATATCAAATAAAACAGCCGTAATTTAAAGCGTAGCAGAATACAGATGAAGAAAACTTCATATACAAAACAATGTTCATGACGTCGAAAGCCAGGAAACGAATATAAGTGTAGAAATCGCGATTTCGCTGACTCGTCTTTTTTCACTATCTTAGTTGCATAATTTCATTGCTCAGCTTTTGTTTTGAGAAAAGACGACACAAAAATGTCACAACAGCAGATATTACCCGTGATTTAGTAGAATTCCACGGTTTGGCGTATTATCAGGAGACTTGAATCAGGGTAAATATAAATAAGTGTAGCGGGCGTTAATGAATTGCTATGGAATGTCATTTCAAGGCCGTGGCATCGCTTTCAAAAAACAAGGAATGTTAGACGTCGATCAGGGCAAAGTCGTCCACGTGTTGTTATAGCAAATGATGATTGGATATATCCTTTTACCAGCTTGTCGAGATAGAATAGATAATGTTGCTTAGCTGCGAAGACAGTTGCTTTTGGCAACAGGACAAAGGATGCCTAGGCAAACCATTAGAAACAATCTTCCTCAGGGTGGTCTCTATGTGCGTAGACTAATGTAGTGTATTCCGTTGACCTCAAGACACCGTGTTGCCCGAAAAAGGTAAGCCGCTGAACATCGAGATCGGATGCAACGGAATTGAAGTCTAGATCTGTTTACTGCTAAGTCGCGATTCAGTTTGGAGTGTGAACACCCACCATGTATCGGTATGGAGAGAAAGGAGCTGTCGAAATAACCCCACGTTCCTTCGGTAAAGATTACATTACAGACGAGGTAATTCTGTGCTATGGACTGGAAATTGCATAGATAGGCATATAGTGAGATGAATTTATCAAGAGGAAACCAGTTCGGACTTATGTGGAGTAAAAAGCTTTTCGAGCGACAAAGGTTCAAGGATTTGAAACCAATTGGTATAATCAAATATGTTATTAGTTAATATTGTAAAAGTTTAATCAGACGCGTTTAGGCAAATTTTCTACAAAGAGGGTAAGATAGGGCCGCAATTCTTAAGCGAGTGTGTGCCTAAAAAGCAACATGAGGACTATTGGCAACGAACCTCGTAATTTCGAACCTCGGTCAAGTGACGAAGCCGACTACTGAGTTGGCACCTCCCTCTCCGAATTTCTACACTACACCAACGGGAGAGCTTGAAACCTCGACAGGTTTAACTTTCATTAGCCTCACTTCCTGGTGGGTTTTTAATAGTATCATGACTCGAACCCACGATTCAACGAAAGCTGCGCCGGCCGTGAGACTGCAACCAAGACATTGCACCTTTGTCGAAGCGCTCTAAGAATTCTCCTTCTTATCTTGAGATGCTATTGATTCTCTGCCTGCATTTGTTATGATGTAGTCGATAAGTAAAGTTGTGATTAAATTTTGAGAGAAGTTTTATGGTGAAAAATTTGGTCAGTACAACAGTAACTGTAGGCCTGATCACTTAAGTACTTATATTTATAGGTCACATGTTCTTTTATAAATACCTTTAGCCTTGTAAATCAATAAAGAAATAAAATTGACACTTCGCAGTGTGTTGCGCTTTTTTTTCTTCCGTGTCTGCTATAATTATTTTTTTTACGAACTGCTTTTCAGGCTACTTATGATTTGTTAAATAAAGTTAGCATGAAATGAATTGCTAACAACATGGAGTAAATCAATATTGTCTTAAAGTTGTCGAGTTTGTTTAAATTTGTCAATGAAAAAGTGAAAGAAAATTAGCGCAGGTGCAACAGTAAAATGGGTCCTTTTGTGAATTTGCGTAGGGTCAAGTTTTTATTCTGTTTTCAAAATTTATAACGATGGTGGAAACAAGATTTCGAAAATAAGACTTTTTGAGCTATGCTACTCCCGAAATTGTGCAAAATAGGAAGCGGGATCATTTTTTCCCTTTCCCAAAATTTTTTCTATAACTTTGCAGCTAACACAGTGTTCTTCAAAATTAAAGCTTGCTAAATCCTCTACAAAAAGTGCTGCAGATCTGTCCTCAAACCGATAATTACCGAAAAGTAGCTACTTGAAGTTATTAATGCTGGCACAATTCTCACGAAATAATTTTTTTAGCTGAAAATTCCTTGTTTTAACTCTTTTTGGACACCATTTTAACTCAAAATGATGAAAAGAGTTATTTCTAGATAAAAAAAAAAGTTTTAAAAAAAGTCAAATTCTTTATATGTTATTTTTACCGTCAATGCTAGATTTAAAAATATTGTTTTTAACAAGAAGGCGGACTTCATTACAGACTGTGCTAACATGATTGCTTAGCGTAACATTCCTCTGTAGCTCTTGATCTGAGATTAAATCGGTTGACTCTTTTTGTTGAGAATTTAGCAAGCAATAATTTTGGGTAAAATGATTTTTTTTTATTTATTTGAGTTCCTAATTTTACTGAAGAATTATGGACAATGAGCTGAAAACTGGGTTTTTAAAACGGAAAGACGCTGAACTCACTGAAGCATTTGAAGCGATTGATTTAGTGACAACCTGCAGACGAAAGGAGACGAAACACCCCAGCAAACGCCAGCGAATCTAAGCCATTCTAATTGGCTTATCTCAGTTTACGGGTATGCAGCTCACGACTAAAAGGAAATCCGAGGAAAAATATGAAAATCTGATCCTTGCTACACCAAATTGCTTAGCTTTATTCTGGGTGGAAACGAATAGTTACCAAAAGGGACGAAGTATTAACTGTAATAAAATTATTACTAATGGCTGCTTTTTTGGTTTCAACCAAATTTTTAAAAAAATCTGGAATGCAATCATTCTTATTTAACACATAAAGGTAAAGAAATTTTCAAACGCCCTGCTTTATATCTTCAGACAGGATCATCCGTGATGGAAAGAATGTCTAAAAATAAAAACGAAAACACCACTGGAACTTCATTTATTGTCAGTTTATACATTTCAAAAGCTGGGAATGTCCCATACTATTGTTGAAACATTGATTAAATCTTGCATGAAGGTTGTTAAAAGTTGAATGTTAGGTCCAGGCATGGCCAAGAAAATATACATTGTCAAATGGTACTTTATGCAAGCGAATTTACTCAATTTCAGAGACTGGGCAGAACGTATTTATAAAAAGATTAAACGTTGGTACATCTTGACAGAAGTACCAACGTTGAGGAACTTTCTGTTTTTGAGTTTATAAGGTAGTCATTCAAAATGAAAATAGAATAGATCTTTTGATGAGTGAAGAGTAAAATACTTCGCTATTGGCGACGACATTTTTAAAGTTTTCGACAAATGTGTACATTCAAAGGATTTGGAATGGATCAATTGTGTGGATATTTGTAGTGATGGAATAGCTGCAATGGTTAGAAAGGTGAAGGGAATTATATCTAGGATGAAGATAGTGATAGGAAAGGCCACCGACAGCCACTGTATCATCCATCGGCATTCTGTGTCAACTAGAAGGTTGCTGCAAGATATAAATCTCATATTGGATGGTGCTATGAAGATAATTAACCCTGTTAAGAGCCGCATGCCTTTTAAAACTTACCATCAAAAATCTAGATAGGGATCACTTCCACCTCATGTTGCACATAAAAGTACAATGGCAATTAAAAAGGAAATTTTTAGCCAGACTGAACTAAAAGGTACATTTGGTGGTCACATTTCCAGGGAAGCCTTTTTTCCAGCAATTAACTGATGTCGATCGGCTATTTCAATTAGTATTCCTTTCCGATATTTGTGAAAAAATAAATGAAACCACGATTTCTCTTCAATAAAAGGAGGAGCACAATTAAAGAAGATAAAAGTCTTGCGTAAAATAATTACATTTTTACAGCGTGTGCCTGAGAGCAGAAACATCTCCATCTTTCCTCAGTTGCAATAAATCACCAAAACAAATGAGATCAGCCTTCAAAACAACTTCCTCGAAATTGCTATTGCACACTTGAAAGTTTGAGAATGAAGCATAATAGATTATTTTCCTGACATTGACTTTGACATATACAGCTGGATGACTAACCTATTTTCCTATAACCCGAAGCGTAAATTTACTAGAATGACGAATGAAATTTTTCAAAATATCTTTGAAATCAGCGAAGGCAACAGTTTAAAGCAGAAATATCGTGAAGGAAGCCGTGAAGAGTTCTCAATGCATTCAGAACATTTATAAAAAATACTTTTGAAAAAGCTGCAGTGAACTTTACTTCAATTTATCTCTGTGAGTCTGCATTTTCAACGTAAGCTTACACAAAAATAAATAAATAAAAAAAAATAAAAACAATGGTCAAGGTAAAACGGTCAAACGAGCAAGGTCAAATGATTTGAGAGTAAAATTAGCTAAACAGAAACTTTCCAAAATTCCTCCAAACATTTTCGTTCATCGCATTAAAGATAAATGAGTATTAAATTTGCTCTGTTTCTTTTTCTTTTTTGCCTTCGTATTCGAACAACTTTAAGAGTAGTTGTGCCGCGAGTTTTTTTCAGCCCGACAAGGGTACTACGGAGGAAAATGTTTGATAACCTGATAACCGCTGGGATAGGGTATTAGAGATGCTTAGCTTGAATCAGAATCATTCTCGGATTCTATTCAAATGACCGCATAATTTTGCGATTCTCAAAATAATCTTGTGATGTTAGACTGTTCGCGGTTTTTTCCTCACTAATCTCTCAAACGTTTTGTAATTTGACATGCATACAATTTCAACTCTTTGCTAATAGAATGAAACGTGATTAAGTAAATTAGATAAAAGTAAGAAGAGTAATGAATTGAATTACAGGTAGTGATATATATATATATATGCGAAATAGGATCGAAGGGGAAGAGAAGGAAGATAGATGATAACGACAAGCTGCTAAATGTTGTAGATTGGAATGAATCATCGTAATCAATCGTAGGTAGTAAAATAGTTAAAAGTGACTCCTGATCTGAATAATAGGAGTCGTCGAATGTGCTGTAATCGAGCAGTGTTTGAATCGGAATGAAGGATTTGATATGCTGAGACAGGAGAGGGCAAATAGTTGCCCTCGGGCTACAGGCAGCCTATTAAGAGCTTTTGAGCCCGCCAAGACAATCAGAAAAAACCGCCTTGAACCAAAATTTATCCCGTACGTAAAACCAGATCTAGAGCAAAACTAAATCTATTTGCATGGAAAGCAGGAGAAGGCAACTTTAATCATTTCCCTTTGTTAAGAAAACAGAAAGTGCCTGAAATTGTTTCCCCTAAGATTATGGATCATTTGTTGGGTTGGGAAGATGAAGCCACATGAAGTTTTCAGGACCTTACGAAAATTGAGCCTAAATTGAATTTGCTCTCATTTCCCATCGCAGCTAATATTGACACAGAATCTAGTAGCTGCAGCTTGTGAATTTATTGACATGCAGTCGGATCACATTATTAAATTAATGTTTAATGCTGTGACATTAGTTATTTTTATAACTATTTTTCTGCTGAACGTTTTCCATGTATGAAGAAATTTACTGGTAAAATGTTTTCTATATTTGAGTCTATATATATTTGTGAACAGTTTTTCTTACTTGAATATCAACACGAGTAAATATAGATATTCATTGACAGACATTAATTTGCAGGCTATAATGGCAATCTCCACAAACAATCACCCTCCTGATTTAAAAAATATTGTAGAAAAGTGTAATAGGGCACATTTATCTCATTAAACATTCTAAATTAAATATACTTGCAGCTACAGATTATATGAAATAAGCATAGTAAATAAATTGAATAAAACTATCGTTATTTTATTTTATATATATTTATTGATTTTTATGGTACAGTTTATACCTTATATGATATGCAAAATTAATTAGCTTAATGCAATCGTTTTAAAAAGTGCGGCCCGCTGCTAGCCTCCATTCCACAAAGTGGCTCCAGAATCAAAACAATTGCCCATCCCCGAGCTAAGACCTTATTATTAAACATAAACTAAGAATAACTGAGTTGAGGGACTTGAGAGTAAGCGGTTTACAAATTCTTTGATAGATTATAAAGTGTGTTGTCCTCTTATATACACTCATGGACAAAAAAATTAGCGCACCAAGAAATAATTGCGGGATCGTAACGAAACTTGGCATGAAGGTACATGTCGGGGAGATATGCAAATGATTAGAAATGCAGTGTGGTTGCGCATTACGTATAGCCATTAGAGGGCGTTTAACGTCGTTCTCCGTGGAGTATAAAACAGGTAACCGAAGCTTATTTGAGTGTGCTGAATCGTTTACAAAGGAAGAGCTGATGTAGACATGCCATTACGCCGATTTCGAAGACAATATGAGTAGCTGTCGCAGTTTGAGAGGGGGAGAATCATCGGCATGATGGAAGCTGGGTGGTCAGCTAGGCGAGCAGCTCGTCAATTAGGCCGCTCTGATTGTGTTGTGAGGAGGTGTTGGGACCAGTGGATCCGAGAGAGATGTCATTTACACGAAGACCAGGCTCAGGACGCCCTCGACAGACCAGTCGTAAAGAAGACCGACACATCGTAAGAAATGAACGCGTACAGCCAACTGTTACATCGGCCGCCATCCAGGCACAGGTAGCACCTTCACTAGGGCCCTCTGTGTCTTCTCCAAACATACGAAGGCACCTGGCTGAAGGACATTTGAGATCGCGGCGCCCATTACATGTGCTGCCCTTGACGCCCACCCATCGACGCCTCCGTTTGGAGTGGTGCCACGCACGAGGATACTGGACTGCAGCGGAATGGAACCAGGTCGTCTTTAGCGACGAATCCAGATTCAATCACAGCAGTAATGACAATCGTGTTCTTGTGTGGAGACCCCGTGGAGAACGCCTCAATCCTGTCATTGCTTTACAGCGACACATGGCTCCCACAGCTGGTGAGATGGTATGGGGTGCCATTACCTACAATACACGGTCAATCAAGTATTGATCCATGGCACCATGACAGCCGAGCGGTATGTCCATGACATCCTGCAACCACATGTGTTGCCACTCCTGCAACGGCTACCAGGAGCCATTTTTTCAACAAGACAATGCTTGACCTCACACGGCAAGGGTGTCACAAGACTGTCTCCGCACTGTTACTACCCTTCATTGGCCTGCCCGATCGCCAGATTTGTCTCCAATCGAGCATATTTGGTATCATTTGGGACGGCGAGTTGGGCATCCCACGAGTTTGAACGAACTAGAGGCAAGGTTACAGCAAATATGGAACGAAATGTCTCAGGACATCATACAGAACTTGTATGCCTCAATGCCCGATCGTATCACATCGTGCAATCGCGCTACAGGAGGTTCAATAGGGTATTAAATCCTCCGTTCTTTTGCCTTTTTCTCTGAAATAAAGGATCCTTTTTCTTTGATTTTCTAATCATTTACTTATATCAAAGTAGTCCTTACGTATGTAAAATTTCGTTTCATTTTGACGACTCCTTCTTGGTGCGAAAATTTTTTTTGTCCATGAGTAAATTTTCAGTTGGAGTTAGAACTAGTTGACTAGTTAATTAGACTATGAGATATTTGTAGAGTTAAATAATGAAAGATATATGTCACAATCTTAGTAATAATAGGAGAAAGAAGTAATAAAGGGAGTCACAATGCAAATTTGAGCATTTCAATGAGAACTTATTCATTTAAATTGTCCTAACCCTTTTACTTTTGAATTATCACATTTCACGTTAACTAAGTCTGTTATTTATGAATCGAAGTATTTTGATGCAAAATTAAATAAGTCTTTATTTATAGGACTATTTCTTTTTTGATTTATGTTAATACAGGCATCATATATAGCATTAAATTTGCAAGACCATAAAAATACGAGAGGTGATCCAGACATGTTTATCTGAAGACAAAACATTTTTCTATTTGGAGTTGGATTCCAAGGTTGTTCATTGATGAGTTTTAACACGAAATTACTTCATGCCTTTATTAATATCATGTTAATAAAATATTTTTCATTATTAGCTATTGTACGCAAAAAGAAAATAAGACATTTTGTTCATTTATTTATTAAATGCACGAGTACTTACCATATTTTGAGCGCAGAACACATGACAATAGTGGTTAGTAGTCTGATGTTCTTTCGTGATGTATGCAAAATGGTTGAGATCATCAGCATCCTGACATGCGCAGTGGATGTTTCGAATCTCATGCTCGCACACCAACTTCTAAAAATCGAAAAAAAGAACAAGGCTCTCTGTAAAGTTTCAGTTAATACTTTGAAAAGACAAGCAAGAGCAAATAAATGAAATTATATCTCAAAAGAAGCTTAGGGTGTTTTTTTTTTTTTTTTTTGAGAAGAGAGAGAAGTACACATTTTCCTCCCTCCTCCATCCAACATTTCAAAAAAATTAAGTGGTCAATTTTCTCCCCAAACTTTCTTAACCAATACTTCGTACTTAAAAATTACATTTTAGAACAGTTTTTTTTTTTTGCTTTGTGAGAATTTTTACGACAATAATTTCTTGACAGTATTTAATACACATTTCTTTAAGTTGACAAAAAAATTTGCTCACAGTAACTCAATGCAGTAGTAACTTAAAAACCTGCATTATCTGACAGTAACTAATGAAAGTTCTTAGTAACTCTATAATAATATTGAATAAATTTCCCTATTTCCAAACAGTCATAAAAATAATATATTTTTTATAATAAACGCTTAATTTCTGAGAAACATTTTGGAAAACTTTATACTCCGATAATTACTAAATTTTTTTTAAAAAAAATATTCAAGGAAAGCATTAAAGTGAAACTCAAAACAAATTATCAAATCGTTGACCACTTTCACGTGTCATAACAGATTTAACAATTTCTTCAAATTCTAGGACTTCATGAAAAACTACTTTGAAACTTATCGTCTTTAAATATAGTAGAACAAACAATTTACATATAGAAAAAAATCAGATGAAAAAGAATTTTACCCTCAGTTAATATATGAATAAGAAATAGGATATTGTTTAAAAATTTCATTCTCTTATTTATAAATGAAAGAAATAATATGTAATAAGAACGGGACATTTCATCTTTTCCCTTAAACTTTTATTTATCTATGCTGTTTTCAAACTGATAAACATTTCAATAACGAATTTACGTCAATGTGCGTCTCTCAGTTTATTTGAAATTAGATTTGAAGGTTAGCACCTTCTCAGACTTGAAATATACGTAGTATAAGTAGATATAAGAAGTTCCTGAAAACATTCTACACGATTCCTTAATTTAGTAATGTAATATATGACTCATGATTCAATGTTGGATTTTGCATGAGGGTAAATATTCCATAACTACAAAATAAGATACAAAAACTTAAACTAAAATTATTTTATACAAGATATTTGCAGCTGTAAAGTTTGTATATTTTTACAGTTTATAATTGTACTATTCATTGATCATTGTTAACGAATTGGGAAACCACTGATAGTGAGTATGGTTCAAAAAGTATTCGGATTTGGAATGAATGGGGAATGCGAGCGTGTGTTCCCTTCAATTTCTTGTTGAAGAGGCCCTGCAAATGATTGTGGAAATTTCTGAGCATGAAACCGTTCGGAACCAAAAAAGTTTCACCACAGCTTTTCTGGTCGATGGGACCATCTTCGCCTTCTACCGAAAGCAATACAATACTTAAGCTATTGCTTTGTTTGGTTGTAAAATAATGCAAATTGGTCTCATGTAGGGTCAAATTATATATATATATATATATATATATATATATATATATATATAATTTATAGCTATTTAATTATCTTTATTTTTTTTAATTATAAGTCAGTTTGACTTCAATAAAAATTCTTGTGCATATCTCTTTGCTTCACGTCTTAAAATGACAACCTCACTAAGCAAAATCATATTTATCATCATAAATTACACTCTTTCTTATTCTGAAAAGTATATATTTTTCAAAACTGAAAAGAAAATAAAATCGAACGCCACTTAACTTTCCAAAAAAAAAAAAAATGAATAAACTGTCCATATATAGATATTTATTGGGAAAAAAAGCTAATGATTCATTAGCTTTTTTAATTTTAGGATCGAAAAAAGCGAAGTCACCCCTAAAGCGATATTGCTTAGAAATATTGCATCGTTCCTTGATAAAAAAGTTTATGCTTTTTTTAATTTTTAATATGACAGATAATTTTTTTTGTTTGTTTTTGGTCAGAAGATTACTTTAGATTTATGCCAAATAAAATTCGATTTACATACGCATATCTAATTTTATTTAAATGTAGAGTATGGTTACATACCTTTGCTTGTGCGTCTATAAATTTGACACCGGTATGAGATATGGATAAAATTACATTGGGTATTTTGTTCATGTCTCGAGTAGAACTCTTGAGTTTCTGAATAGATTTCCTCGTTGATTCAAGGCCACGAACTTCTTTCACTAAAGTTGATCCGAGATACTGCACAAGATAAAGGAAAATAAAATAATTAGTAAATGTCTGAGTTTCAAATTATATAAAAAAAAATGAATAGAGATTGTGTACAGTTTCCTTATGAAAACTCGTAATTTTCTACTCAAGGCATATTTCCGAACAAGACTAGTTTCTAACTTCATATTGAATAACACGGTATCTTTGGTTTAAATATACCAGCAAAATTCAGCTAGACATTCTTATTTTTTAATAATCCTTTCTAGAAAAACTTCTCTTTTAATTTTGCCATCTTATACCTCACGGGCAATTCACAATTAAAGTAGTGATTGGTAGGTTGTACTTCTAAATATATTACATGAAAATAATAAAATATTCTTGACGAGAGTTAGCAAGCATTTTAAGATACTTGTGTTGTGATAAAATCTAAACCGTAGTTAAAACTCTTTCATTTCTCGAATGCCACAATTTTTATACTTTGTAATAAGGGCTAATAATTATTAGTTTTAATTAAAATCACATTCGCAGCAGGCTATTAACAGCGTATATGGAAACTTTGATCCTTGTCAGTGACATGAAACATTTATCACCTGGCGCTTCACTCTGCAACCACCATATCAGGTAAGACTTTAAATGGATACTTCTATCTGATATGCAACAACGCTCTTTTATTATATGAAAACTTCAAAAGGAATCGAGATTTGAAATTATATTGCTATTTTAAAAATTCTATAGCATTAATACCAAAATGTTATAATTTACTATGATTTTTCTAGAAGTAACGTCTCATAAAAAAAATTGAGCCACCCTTTATAAATGTAATGGGTTAATTCTAATTAACTTCCGAAACAGAATTTTCTTATTACGAAATTTAAATTTACAGAATTAGGCTATTAAGACCATCCTCTACCTAAGTTTCGGATTTCTTTTGAGTCATGTTAATAGCTCTAGAGATATATTTGACAGAAAAATATTATTGGACCATGCATTAGATTACTTCCCTCAAATAATTCCTAATATTTTCGTGTTCTTGAACACCGAGTGATAAGTCGATCCAAAAATGAAAACTATAAATTAATCCACATTTTCTTTGCTCTTACCAATTTCAGGGCATAAATGTTTATTCGAGGAAACTTAATGAAATTTTTAATTTATGTGTTTTGTTTCATGAGGAATCCATATATTTAAAACTTTTGGTATGCTACTTATTCACTTTTCCTCTAATTGTATTTTAATAAATTATATTATTATAATATGACTTACCCCTCTTTTTTTTCTCTTAGATTTAGAAAAAAAAATATCTATCCATAGGTGTAAATATCTTTCAAGGATATTAAGTAGAAAATTTCATATCGTCATATGCTTAAGACATTCATTTAACATTAGGAAACCCATTTTTAAAACAACATTAAGACAAAAACTTTTTAGTATAGCTTTTAGAAATTAGAAATTAAAGCTAATTTAAAAATGAATAGAAATATGTGAAAAAAGTACCGATATCGGCATTGAGGAAATTCCCTTTTAGAAATCAATTGACTATATTAATTAAGTAATGCATTAGCAACAAAATTTAGTTTCCTTTTTAAGCCATTATACGACGAAGAATTATACTAATTTTGTTTAACTGTGATGAGAAATACGAAAGCTATTAAAGTGCTCCATAATTTATATTTACGACTGTATATACAAAGAATTTAAAACTTCACAAATTGTTACTACATAAATCCCCTGTATCGTTATATCTCACTTTCTTGTGTTGTTATATATTGTACAATTGTTAACATTTGAGTTAAAATGTTATCAACCTTTCACAGTCTATGAAATACGAGGTGTCGTTAATGATTTCCAACGGAAAATAACAGGTACGGAAGTGCTTTATTATTTTTTTTTACTTATACTTCATAAGAATGTAAGAAAAAAAAATGTTTCAAAGTTACATATTTAGAGGTAATACATAACTTATATAATGATTCCTCTTTTTTTAATAAATCAAGCTCTACGTGCTTCATATTACTCAGTGCACAAGTGATACATGAATTAAGGTGTCTCGAAACCTTAAGGCTTGAAAATTTTTTTTTTTTTTTTTTTTTTTTTTTTTTTGAAAAAAAATATATGTTTGAGTTCCATCGTTTTGGAATATTTTGATGACAAAAATTTAACGATACTACTAAAGCTTCTAAAGTTGTCGAGAAAAAAAAAAGTTAATTACGTTTAACTTCTCCATTTATGAATTATTTTCTCAAAACAAAAAAATTTTAGCTTGCGTTCAGGATTTCTCGGAAAATATTTATCATGTTAGCTTAAAATTTTATACACATGTTTAAAGTAAATTTCTTAGTGACTTATGCATGAATTTTTATCAAAATTATTAACAGAAAAAATTTATATTAAATTTAATTGGATTTTTAAATGTCATAATTTTCTTAGTAATTACACACAAAAAGGGGGGGTTTTTTACGAAAAGTACATAGTATTTTACTAAAAGTATACAGTTTTTAAAAAGTATATATAATTTCAAAATTAAACCGTTTTCTACTAGATAATATTACTTTTGCAAACTTCGAACTATGTTGTAATTCATTATCATACGCGTGGTAAAATAGTGATTTTCATAATTTTTAAAAAGCGTCCAATTTATATTTCGTTATAAAATAATAATAAAATTTTTAAAAAAATATGTAAACATATGAGAAATAATGTAAATATATATGAATATTTTATTATAGAAGTTTTAAATTTCTGTTCTGTTTTGTTGGTCAGTTATATTGGTTTGAAAAATAACGCTTTTTTTTTTATACACGGATGATTGTTACGAAGTCCTGGAATCTCTTAAATGAAACAAATAAGTTTTATTGGCTATTGAACTTTGCCTAAAAATAACTCTTACTTTGGCAGTGTAGTTGCAGCTCCCTTTCACCAAGACGTCCGGTTGATGTTTCCATTGCGTCGAGTTGAACGACGATGGCATGTCATACAGTGTCTGCTGTGGGGACGTGTCTCCCATCAACTGAGTGGGAGGCCGAATTTTCAGTGCAGACACCAGCGGCGGAGACTCGTTCCGTGACAGACTGCCGTTGGTGGCGAAGTTCCGTATGCTCGTGTCTCCACGCATGATGTCCACTGTCCGGGACTCGTCACCAGAAGAGGAAGGCTCGTCGGTCGTGGACACTCCACTTATAGTGCCCAAATTCCAGTCCTGTAAAAAAAATTTTTGAATATGTGTGAACACGCTGTTATTTTGAGGAATGGCATCAACAAAAAAGTGTGGGTACAAAAGAAAAGGATACATGGTGTTAGGTTCAATAGATCGACATTATAATACAATATGATTTTTTTAATTACATTTAGTTTGCTTAAGATATATTTACATTGATAAGACACATTTAATTTAATTTTTTTTATCGTCTACTTTTATTTTAACATCCGAACAGAATTTTACTGTCTACTTTAATAGTTTATTGTTTGCTCTTATTTTAATGTTTAATTTAACAATTAATTTTTATGACAGAATCTTTTATTTTTATTATTTTTGTTGTTTACATTGCCAACGTTTTCGGAATGTTTTGCTCATGAAAATAAAAAAGCATTAGGAATTTGAAAAAAGTATTTTCTTTTCTTGATCATAATTGCTTCTGTGGTGTCTGGGGTTGGGAAGTACGCTAAGTAATATTCATGCCAAATAATTCTAATTTTTTGAGAATTCAACATAAAAGGAAAAAAAATAAAACCGTTAGCACCAAAATGAAATTAGCAAAGTCATTTTCATTTTTTTTTTTTTTTTTTAAAGTATTTTCGTTAAACATGAAACATTAAAAATAAATTCGGAACAAATTTCTGAAACCAATAAATTTTAAACAAGTATCTTTTTTTTTTTGTTGTTGTAAATCCGGGTCTTTACTCCGAAAGAGCTTGCAAAATGATCCATAATTTATCATTTTTACTTGATATTTGCTATGTTAGATGCATAAAGATGAAGCATTTTATTTCCAGATTATTTCTTCACTTTGGACTAGGGTTAGATGAGAAGAACAACACCTCAACCTTAAAATATCTTTATTACACAATATGAAGATTTTTGGGAGTTGGTTAAGTGTATTATGATATGATCCTAATAATTCTGCTTAAAGATCTTATCAAAGAGAGTTCTTATTTTGAGAGCTCAAAGAGAGTTCTTATTTTGAGTATTAATCCTGGATATCGTCGATTAGATCACCACACCACAATTATACAATATCGAGTCATTATTTCTAGAATTGCTTAAATAGCATTAATCTATCTGTTATTGAAATAAACGTAAGCCTTTGCGACATGTTATATAAAAAGACTACAGGTCTCGTTAGCAAAGATGTACGACGTGTAAATTCTTTCAATGATATTCATACATTCAGCAGTCTCTTTATTAAATACTGGAATTAAAACCTAGTTTGTATTGTTGTTAAGGAAAAGTTTAAAAATTTAGAGAAATCAGTTTATATTCAAGGGAATGAATTGTACGCTTTGCTTAATTAACAATTTTAGCAATTTATTTTTAAATAAACTCCATAATTTTTTCTACCATAATAATAGTTGAAGAAGACAAATTTTAAACTGAAGTATTTTATTTTATTTATTTGGGTGGTTTTCAAGAGGTTTTATTACTACAATTTCAATATTTTCGATTTTTACTATGAAATATCAAAATGCTTCGTTTTTAATATGTTAATACATTGAGATTTATTTCCTTATTTTCAGTTTCCTACTCATACAATGAATATTTCTTCTCTGTTTACCGACATTATTACTCTATGTTGTGTTTATTAGCTTATCTTTTTAATTTGGAAAAAAATACCATCATGAGTTTTCAAAGAAAGTTTTTCGGATATTTTTTTTCTTGAAATAACGAGATATAAAATTCAAAACACTGAAACACTTACCAATTTTGATAAGCTAAAGTCTTTCAGCTCATCAAACAAGCGACTCGTGGATTTCTCCCCTAATGAAGTTAATATCCTCTTCCTGTGACCGGGTTTTGTAATTTCGAGAATCTGTTGAAGAAAAAAGGTTATCAAGCTTCATTCAAAGGAATTCTTATGAGTAAAAAAAGATCTTGTGGTATCTAAGTAAAAAGTATTATTTAAAATAAAATAAAATAACATTTTAAAAGTGTTATTTAAAATATTTTGAAGAATTAACTGATGGTGCCAAACGGATAGAGAATCAGTTTACTGACTCAAGTAGTATTCAATGAATTAAGACACATTAACGATTGAGTAATAGTGTAAATTATTTGAGCAAGGGATAACCTAGGGGATTATGGTAGCAGACTCGCGGCCGGCGTTGTTTCCGTCGAGTCGAGGATTCGAGCCCTGTTACCTCTGAAAACACACCGTGTAGCGAAGTGTATGGATATTAGATCTGGTAGAAGTTCAAAGTCATTCTGTTGGTGTAATGTGGAAGTTTGGAGAGTGAATCGTCAGCTTCTTGACTGAGGCTCAAAACTAAGAGGTCCGTCACCAATGGTCCTCGTATTGCTTCTCGGTGTGACATTAATAAACAATCACAATCACAAGGGGGCATATATTTTACTCTATGTGAAATGTTTTGAAGAAAACATATTGATTTAAAGCAAAATTCAATTTTTTATTCATCTGATTCAATGGATCTGATTCTATTATTAATTATCAAGAGAAATATAAAGTGGAAGAGGCTCTATAAAATGAAATCATTTCACCTAACCGCTTAAAATATTTGTAAAAATTGGTTTTAATAAATAGAGTCCGTGCCTGAAAATTAGAAAAATATGTATTTCATCCATTTTTATCTGAAAAAAAGTCTCATTTTATATTTTAAAAATAATTTTACAAACGTACCTAAAAATAAATAACTGCAGGTGGCATATTTACATAATTCGAAACGAAATGAGTATTTCTAAACTAATTTGAAATAATTTTCGCTTAATGTATAAGTACCGAATTTAAAATCGAGAACATGCTTTCTGATTGAAAAAAATAATCATTCAATTACAGTTTAGGTCCATGTGGCTGTGGTTATAACATATAAATACTCTTAATATACAGTGTCCTCAAAGTCTGAAATATTAAATAAATAGTAGAAAAGGAAGACGAATAATTTTATTTGGGAAAGTTAGATTCAAATAAAATAAGTAACATTGTTATGCTACTTATTTTTATTAATACATTTATCTTAAAAAAGTATTGAAATTATTACATTTAAATGTATTAACATTAATTAAATGTATTAATAAATTAATAGATGTTATTAAATGTACATTTACCTCTATATGTTAGAAAAGACAGAATATGATATTAAAGTAATAATATTACTTAAAATATTTTCAAAAGATTACTTAAAGGTGACTGCGACATTTTATCTACATGAAAAAAAAAAATCTGATTCTTGTACCCTATTCTCTGACATGAAGCGAAAATAATCTTAATCTGAAGGTTCTAAGAGGTATTGAAAAGTCTATGTCATATAGTTTAAAATTTATATAGATGATTTATAAAAGATGACTAATAAAAAAAAAATTTTAATTATACAAAAAGCATTATATGGCAGAAGTTAGATTTTTTAAATTTTTGTGTATAATTTCTTGAAATTATAAAATAAAGAATTTTGATTATCTTTAAAATTTGATGTGGCAAAAGCAAAATATATATTGTTTTTTCTTCGTTGTTTTAGTTATTTATTTAATTTAAGAGTTTATAAATGTAATTTCAACGTTTTTAAATTTTAAAATTTTGTAAGTTACGTCCAAATACATCTCAAATTATGAAACAATATTTTAAATTCCCTCAAATTCATTCAAAACTATGTAAGTATTGTTTATTTGTTAAATTTTCATAAGAAATTCAATTCCTTGCTTGCACAATTCATTTAAATATTAAATAAATTAAAATTAAGTGCCTCACATTTTTACATTTTAGTACTTCTATATCGATTTTGAATTTTTTTATATCTTTTTAGACATATTTATAGTTTCTTGTTTTTCCTCTTGTATATATATCGTTAGAAATCAGCTTTGGCGAAAGTAAATAACTAAATTTTTTGGCAGAACGTTATCGTATCCTCTCTCATAAATCACTCATAAAATGGAAGTTTGATTTAAAGAGGAAGAAAAAATTGTTCAAGTAGAATCAATTATCAGCTAAATAGTCCTTAACATGATATTAAGAGCATTCAAAACTTCAACAACATCTTATCCTTGACATAATATACTTGCAAAGATAAGGTACATGTGATGAGTCATGCTTATTTCTCTTTTTAGCTGACATTTTTTATCAGTTACTCAAAAAGGAAATATTCTCGAGATAATATCAAAAAGATATTTCTGCCGACTTTTCATTATTTTTATCATTCATAATACTTTTTATAAAAAATAAATTTCATTAAAATTCAAATTTTGATATTTTATCCACAAAATTTACCTCTTAAATGAGTTATAATTGTTTCTAATCCTTATATAATTTCCTGTAAAATAATATTTATTACTCATTTTACTTCAAGCAGTTATTTAGCTATATTAAAAATAATGTTCCTTAAATATGAGTTAAAGCGGCTTACAAAAATTACTATTCGTTTAGTTTTTCTGTATATAAAATATCTCAAATATAAGATACAACAAAGACGACCTCCACAGAAAAAATATCTGCTAATCATGAGATATTTTTATATGGAAACCCCGAAAAGCACAAAATACATATCTATCGATTCTGCAACAAATCTTAAGTAATGCATAAATTCTTCTGAACTAATACTAGCAATAGAAATAAATACAAAACGTAGTTATAAATTTTAAAACAAGAGTTGCATGTTTCAAAAATACTTTTGTTTGTTCTTAGAAAGAAGAATTTTATATATATATATAAAAAAAGAAGAGAACAAACATTTCTAACAATGTTGATGAGAACATAGTTTTATATCATTTGTTCTCTACATATCTACGATTCTAGAGCATCGAAGATCTTACATAACACTTATTGATTAGTTTGCTTAGTTAAAATCTTGATTAAAGCTGTCGATTTTCTGATTAAATGGTTAGTTTTGATTTAACAAAGTTGATTGAAGTTATTTAATGAAATCTCTTACAAGGATTTCATTAAGTTGTGTATTTAACAGCAGATAAATGAATTAATATCTCCCAGTGTTGGATACTTTCAAATACAAATACAAGGTAATACTACTTTGTATGAATATATAATTTAAAACAAATAAATTTGCTTCTACATTTTAAAAGTTGACATTATACGTTTTAAAGGAACATATTTTTCATGACTTTACAAAGTTGCAATACTACTGAATTCTGGTAATTCGTTTTTTTTAATGCTTTACGAACTCAATTTAACTCGCCAACGGCTCGAAATCCTCTTCTAAGCTAGAAACACGAGAAATGCTAATCACAGAATCCTCGAGCAAAACTTGGCCAACGAGCAACTCTGTTTCCGAAACTGCAGAAACAACAACAAGTCTTCCGATTTCTCAATGGTCCATGAATCCCTCCCCTGTACCAAAGTCTATAAAATTTTGCATCTGCCCACCGCACTAATTAACCTTGCCGTCTTCTAATTCGAATGCAGCACGCTTGTCAGCCTGAAGTGTCGGAGTGTGCTTGGCTGGACCAAATAATTAAGTCATTGTAACAGCTTGCTGCACTCCAATACTTTTGCTGCACAGGTGCCCCTCGAGCGAAAACAAAATATTGTTGATATACTAATTAAAACCTCAGAGATTAAGGATTTCCTATTAAGAACCTGGATGCAGCGCTTAGAGTGCAGCAATTATAAAAGAATTTTTTCCTCCTGCGAAATGTCCTTCAAGCCCAGCCCTCGCTTCAGCGTGTTTTGACGCAAAAAAATCCATACCTCAATTGAGATTGGTTGAAGGGGTATTATAGAGCGAAATTAAAAGCGAGTCGACGCTCGTACGGCCGCAATTATCTCAATGTATACGCAATTAACAATTAATTAACAGGAGTAATGAAGCGTGCTGGCCAATTACCGAAAGCTCGCTATTAATCAAGGGCCCCTCCCCTCTCTGCCCGTGTGGACCAATGAGCGCGTAGGCAAATGATCTCGCCCGGGGCGATTTAGTCGCAGGACGTCAACGCCAATCATTAACTAGATTGATGCATTTAGTTTTGAGTTAAGGATTGACAAATCAAGCGGAAAACAGCTAGACTGTAAAGAATGACTTTCGTTTCAATGAGGAATACTGAATGCATAAGATAAGGTGCGCCTGAAATGACTAGAAAAAGAAAGGGATGGAATGTTTTCTGGGATGGCTCTCATTAATAAAGTGAGAATAGTGCTACATAGTATAAAATTTTTTCCAAGGTAATGATTAAACATTAGCTTCGAGATTGTCGCGTTCAGTCCTTCTGTGATGCAAAAAAAGAATCATTTCAGTTTTGTTTCCTGAATGATAACAGAGGTTTCTGGAAGAGTTTTGTGACAGCAAATAGAAATAACGTGGATATTTTAATGATCATAGTTTAAGAATATGATTTGAATTGAAAGTAATATATACAGGGAAAAAGAGAGTAACGCAGAAAAATAACTGAAATAATGTAATCGGCTAGAATAAAAATAATAAGTTTGTTTCTTATTAAATAAAATAAATAATGCATAAAACTTGTTTTATTTTGTCTTGTATCTATGTATCTAAAACCTCATCGCCCTAGCTAAGCTAATGTTTGGACACAGTGTAATATGCACTTTTGTTCAATGACTTTGCAGTTCCTTCGACAATGCGTCATAACAATATACTGAAAATTTGCGATATATTTTGGGTGTGTCAACTTTCTGAGAAAAATTATAATATTTTTCTTCTTATGTGATATTTTCACTGTCAAATATTTGCATTTTTAGTATTTACTAGTCAGTTTGTCGAATAATGTCTTCTATTGGTTATGAAATGAATTGCCGATATTTAAAGCAATAATAATAATTATTTTTAGTATGAAATTTAATTAATAATTTTAAGAAATATAGAACAAGTTTATAGTCAGATATAAGTCAAAAAAAGCATTTTTTTAACTCTTATTAATCGAACAAATATTTTAAAAGATGACTGAGCAATATTTATGTTTCTATAAAATATTAGTGTATTATTGAAAACCAAGGACTGATGTTTTGATTAGGAATTCGATTTCTTATGAAGCTGTTATCTTATTCCTGTAAGAAGAATGTTTATTCTAACATGAAATGTTTATGCTGAATCAAATTTTAAGTAAGAGCCTGAATGATTTGATTATCATGTTTTATTTGGAAAACATGACATTGCAATAATTTACTTATCTTTTCATGTGCTTTTTTTAAACAGATAACTTGGCAATATTTTTTTTATATATAAGTTATTTTAAAAGTTTCCTGTTTTGCTGTGGGTGAAAATTATTTACATTTTTACTTTTTAATCAAATAGATATTATTATTCGACTCTAGAAATTTTGAGGAAATCGATGAAAACAATGTCTTTAATAATTAAAGGCATTGTTAAATATTAATGTGAACATAGACAGTTTTAAATTATGTATAATCAGAAAACGAAATTTATGTTTAAGTTCGGTCTTGTAGTAATCGTAGTAGTAGAAATTTTCTTTTTTCTTTTAATCGGGTTTTCCAAACTTTTTATCTTATGACCCAGTTATTTTAAGCTTCTTTATCGTGATCAATAAATATTTATTGTCTGCTTTGAGATTTGAAAATAAAATAAAACACATTACGGGGTCCCTCACATTACCGTCTATACAATTCACATATACTTTAATAATTGCTTTTATAAAATTACTACAAAAATAATTGCAAAAAGAGAGTTTTAATGAGATCAAATTATTGTTGAGAAGGGTGAAACCGTTTCTGACTAACAAAAAATTTCGCTTTTAAGGAAAAAACGATAACTTAGTAATCAGGTCCAATTTGATTTCCAACTTGTTTCTCTATTAACTTTTTAGGAAAACCATTGTTGAAAAAGCGGCATCACACTTATAGGTCATGACAAGCATCACAATTTTATAGTCTTTTCTGTTAAAATTGCATACTGTTGAACTCACGAGAGTCGAAAATTCATTAGTGGTATTCTCTCGTTAGTGTCTTTGAGTGATGTATCTATCACACATCAGTTCAATTTTAGACATAATTTCTGAAAGTGGTAATTCTGTCTGGGACTCTATGTTAAATAGAAATTGATTCTTTATATATTCTCTGTCGATGTAGATTGAGAGAAAACATTCCTTAGAATTATTCTCCAGGCCTAGTAAATGCTCCCTGATTCAATTGAAATCTCAACCTACAATGAAATCACTTTATTCTCCTTCTGTAATTTTACTAGCTTTTATAAAAGCTTTGTAATTCTCACTTTCCGTACGACATGGCTATAAAAAGTGAAGTTTTCAGTATTAGCTACAACCTTCTCTTGCCCTTTAAGAGCAGTTAGATACATGGTGTCCCGGAACATCGTGTACAATCTAGGAGGGTAGGAAGAGAGCATAGTTAGGAACCATAATTACTAAGGAAATCATGGGCAGAAATCAATAGGTGGCGCTGTACGCGAGCTTCCAAAGCCGGCAAATGGCACTTCCTCATTGTAGACGTCGACTGGGTGCGATCAACATGAATTGTTACTCAAATTCCGAATTGACGGATATCCACTTCATTTGTTGTCTAGCCAACGGAAATGGACACACAGATCTTCGATTCTATCGGGAGAAATGTCCAACAAGACGCCAACCATCAAATGCTCACTCGGGTACATCAGAGCCTTACAGAAAAGAAATCCTTCTCAGCAACGATGCAGGCTATCGGGTGTCCGTAAATAGCACAAACACCCTCACTGGAAGAAGTCTGTTGCATGTTTTGGATCGAACTCCTGAAACCAGAGTATACGTTCTTGTCACTATACCGGAAAGTCTCGATCAACCGTCTGGCGCATTCTGCTGGGAGAAGCCTTATATAAATTTTATCTTCAGATAGTTCAGTTACTGCAGCCGGATTATCATCCACGATATGTCGTGTTTGTCCTGTGATTTCTTCTTCGAAGTGCTGTTCACTATACCCAACCACGCATCAACAACGCCTCGTTGTTGATGAGTGGTTGCGTATCTTCGTAGACAGTTTAGTTGAGCCATACATTTTACCTCCATGACTGGATGCTTTTAAGTA
This sequence comes from Nephila pilipes, assembly GCA_019974015.1. Classification (NCBI taxonomy): domain Eukaryota; kingdom Metazoa; phylum Arthropoda; class Arachnida; order Araneae; family Nephilidae; genus Nephila; species Nephila pilipes. The sequence continues at coordinate 86,122 of BMAW01028096.1, forward strand.
TTTCGTCTTTCTTCAGGAAATTCTGCCAGAAATGCTTAAAGATGTCCTCGCATAAGTTTAATGAGGAATGTGGTTTCAACTTATGTGTGTAAAGAGTTAACATACAATCTCCTTACTTAAGGTGTGTACGCAACCATTTGGACACAATTTTATTGGGCATGGCAATCTCGTCGTATGATCCTCCAGACAGATCACCTGACTTATCTCTTCTTAATTATTTTTTCTGGGGTGTCATGAAGGGCATTGTGTACGATACACCCCTAAATTCTGAAACCAACCTGATGACATGAATCTCTATCACTGCTGCTACGAACTACGAAACGCCAGGTATCTTCGAAAACGATCGTCAGTCCATATCGCATAGATATCTTGCGAATATTCCTGCCAATAGACACAATTTCGAACACCTCTTGTGATATTTTTAAGTCATAAATTGAACATTTTGTTGTGCAATAAAGCATTTTATGCTGCTTTCTGTATTGTGCCATTACTGTATATTTGTGTCTCTTTATCATGTGATGATGAGGTTTCCACCCTTGCTTTCCTGTGTAATTATGGTTCCTAATGATATTCTCTATCTCTTCTACAAGTTTGTACACGAAGTTCCGGGTCACCTTGTATAACCTTATAAGTTTAAATTTTAAGCAGTCAAAAAATCGAAAATATCAGAAAAATATTCTGCATCACGTTTCGAGTTGTGATATTATGAAGAGAAACAGAGGTGACCCAGGCATTTTTTTTTTCCGTCTCTTTGAACTGAGGGACGATCTACCATTCGTGGAGCCCTCCATTATAAATTCTGAACAAGAAAAACCCTGTTAGGATAAAGATGTAGGAAATAGTCACAAATGTTTCCCTCGTTATGTATACGAAATGGAAATTTCCAAAATATCGTTCATAATATCAGCCTCAAAATAGTCTTCGTGGAATTTAAAAATATATTATTTGAATGCAGGATTTATGACAAGATAAACGCATCCTGGTAACAAATCATGTGGGAATATTAGTCGATCATACTGAACAAAACTTACAAACTATACTTACATCATTACTAATAAAACGAAATAGAAATTAAACTTCCAAAGACATGAATTTATCAAATAAATGATTTTTCAACGTGAGCAATTTTATCAGAGACAAGCTCACATTTGGAAAACAGTTTTAAGAAAGCTGCTCATTGCAAAAAAAAAAAAAAAAAAAGAAAGAAAGAAAGAAAGAAAGAAAAATCGAAATTCCAGTTAAAAATTTGAATGAAGTCCTTTACTCACCGATTTAAGTTCGACGTCCCACAATTTCTTACTTCTTTCCATATCTGTGTAACCGTTCCTTCTAAATGTATCAATGTATTGGTCTAGGTGGAGGGACCGCAGCCACTCTCCAACGGACTCGGGTGCTTGACCCTCGCTAATCGGTTTCAGGGCTGGAAGACTGTGGCAAGACTCGAGGATTTTCTTCCGGTGGTCCTTGTTCGATACATTCATTTCAACAAGATCGTCATCTTCGAGGATGTTTCCTCCCTGAAAGAAACACATAAAAAGTCGGAACTTTAAAAGCGTATTCAAAATGTATAAGTACCCTTAAATTGCTGCGAATTTCAATTAGATATCTATTAAATTTCACAAGATTAAAACAAAAAAAATATTAAAAATGATAATGTAATTTACTTTTGTTGGAATTCATTTTACTCTAATTATAAAGATTATTTACAATACCTGTATACACATAAAATAACGTTCTTTGTTAGTTAATGCGATTCATTGATTGATTTCTCTCATTAACTTCGCACAAGAAGTATCTCAAGGGATGCAGGTCAAATGTCGAGGATGCCACCTGAGTTGGGTCCCCCTCTCCTAACTTCGACATAGTTAATTTGCATCAGCCTCGGCAACACGGCGGGTCTTTAGGGGTATCGAAGCTCGAACCCCCAACTCGACGAAATCCGCCACCGCAAGTACATGACCAGGACCACTAGGCTACTGTGGCCACATGTGAGTGGGCCATTATTGTCATTTTGAAATAAAAAAAAAAAAGTCCTCGACTTTCGATTTTTAAATATAGAGTAAGCCATTAACATTCACGATTTATGATATCATTTTACATTTGTCGTGAAAAGGAACTATTTTGAATTGATTAAGATGTGTGTGTTGGCCCAATATCATAAATAGCACCAAAACTTCCTTAATACGTCCGAGGACACTTCTAAAAGATTATTACTTCTTAAATAGATACAGTTTTGAAATATCTAGTTGATAGGCAACTATTCGCTCGTTTACCAGTGACAACCAGACTTCAAATAACAGCTATTTCGATTCACAATTTCATCAAAAAGTATTTCTTTAATTACAATTCATTTATAGTAGTAGTATTTTTAAAATTAATTATTTAAAAGTAACGAAAATTTTTAATTTGAAAAAAATTCTGCATCCAAAAACCTCTTTATTTTTCAAAATAATTTTATTCAAATAATTTATTTGCATTTGTCTACCTATGCAACCAGAAAAACTCAAACACACATAGTTCTTATATAGCTTTAAACCGAATGACAATTCAAACCAAACAACAAATAAGACATGCAAAGATATAAATAAAGGCATATTTTGGTCCATAGTAATTATTTAAGTTTTCTTTTAGAAAATGGTGTCATTTCACTTACCAAGAAGTCGATGTCATCATATCCATTTTCTACAAAATTCGATGTGTAGACAGCTAGGTCTAGACTTTTCAACCATTCTTCAACAGTATTAAAACTCGACGTGAAGGAAGACCGCTGGAATTCTTTAAAAGTAAAATATTGAATTCACATATTTTTTTAAACATTCCAATATTCATTACGTAATCACATTAAGAACTTTTTGTACCTTTCCGTAGCCTGGACAATGTCCTGGCAAATGTCTCTTCCATATCACGAACGAAAACTGAGTCAGTCGTCGCCGCAGTCCCCTCACCCCAGTCTGAAACCGAAGAACGGTCATATGACGTGGACCTGGACACTTGACCTCCTGGGTCCGAGCATGGGCTCTCTCTCCTCAAGTTTCGGGATGATCTAGTTTCAGGTAGGGTATTCATTCCTAGCATATTGTCGTATGTATGTTGTTGCCTGGTGGCTGATTGGCTTCGAAGTGACATCTGAAAGTCGCAAGGACAACTGGATGGACATACTGTTGAACCCCGACAGAGGCCTGTGAAAAATATGAATTATTATGCAATAGGTTAAATTTTATGACCGTTTATTCCAGATATTCTCAAATCGAGGTACATAAAAACTTTCTAAGAGATCAGAAAAGAAGACACCATTAAAGAAAGATTTAACCATAGTCTGCTCATATCAAAATCAGGACTCCCACGACGTCTTTGTCTTAAGAAAAGGACTCCCACCTGTAATTATTTCAATTGAATCGAGCAATATGCTAAGAATTTCAAATGAATTTACTAACTTCGAGTAATAAATGCTATAAACTTGCGTGAGCTAATCCCTATTATTTTAAGAATAAACTATTTTTGTTTTATGGAAGATCCCGCGGGTCTGTGAAGTGCTTTGTTACGAACAATGACACCCGAATCAAAGAGAACGCGTATGTCTTGGAAACACTCACCCTCTTCTCAATCGAAAAATTCAAAACAACGCCGGTTGCAAGGAAAGTGGTGTCACCGATTTTTTCCCCTGATTACCGTGGATAACTCTTGATTGGTTTCCTGCCACAAACGTGCACTATCAATTCTGCACAACATTCCAGTATTCTCACGAAACTTTGCAAGGCAATCAAAAGCAAACGGTTTGGCTTTCTCTCACAAAAAGTAATTTTTCTTCATGATAACGTCCGGTCACAAGTCTCCCGTGAAATCCAGAAAATCATACACAGATTCCGTAGGAGGGGAGAAGGACCCCTCAGTTATTCTAATCCAAGGGCTTTGAACTGATTCCGAAACGATGGGACGAGTGTTTGAACAATTATGGATATTTCTTTAAAAAATTTCTAATAAAGTTTTATTTTTCAGTTTGTCCTCTTTACATTTGGGCAAATATTATACATTTTCTCGAAAAATGACGTAAACGAACGGTTGTTAAATTAGCAAAGAATATTATTTATCAAATTTATTAATTTTTAGAATTCCTTGTTTTCACTACATACTGTGCCCCACAAAATGGATACATTACGCATTATTTATGGAAGTACATATTTTTCTTTATCTTTCACTTATTTTCTGTCATCTATTTGAATCAATTATCCCTTTTCTGATTGTTTTTTTAAGAACATATACAAATTAAGCATTTATATGAATTAAATAATAAAAATACTATTCTCTTAAGGGCTTCGAACTTCGGTATATTTTAGAACGAAAGATCTTAAAAATGTTGCATAAATGTCTTTAGTCTGTTTGTAAGTAATATCACTGGCAATATTATGTTTTACTGTTATCAATCATTAATGAAGGCGAATGTTTAGTTTTCAAAATTTATGACTTGAATCACAATGCAGACTGTGTATTAAAATACATGCAAATCGAGATTTAAATGCAATGAAAGAATTTTACTTATAATCAAAATCTTATTCATCAAACTTAAAATAAAATAAAAGATAAAAGAAAATTATGAGTGATTGTATTAGCCATCAAGATACATGAACTATTGCTGAAATCAAAAATATTATTAGAGCGAGTTGTACTTTATATATGTAATGGGTTTTATAAGAATGTGTCTCGATATCTTTTTCTTAAATTTTATTAAACAAAGATTTTTAAAGAATACTTGAAGGTTCATATATCTTTACCTGCGAAGGGATCGTCGTCCACGACTTCTTCAATGTTATCCGTAGATACGGATACCGATTTGTTCTCTCTCCGAAGAGATACCCGTATGTGTCCAACAGAATCGATGGTTGCGAACAACTCGTCTTCGGTGAGCGTTTCGATGTCTCGAGAAACCCTTTTGTTCCGGATTTCCTGCAATTGACATCAATGGATCTAAGTGAAAACACGTAACCTGGAATCTCTTTCATTTCTTTCAGATATATATCAAAATTTAAGTAGCGGCCGCAAATAATTATTATATTTACATAAAGTTTTACGGAAAGGCGTTTTTATAATTATGTGACTAAAATGCATTCCATTCACCTAACAGAAAAAATATCATCTGATTAATTATTCGTATTACTATGTTAAAATTATTTCGTTTCGTGTACTAAAGAATATCCATAAGGTTGGCAGTCATTGTAATCCAGTCATCAAAGTCAAGTTGTTTTCGTGTAATTGACAGAACTGGATCCAAACTTAGATTACACTTTCAATGCCAAGAGTACTCCAATATTAATACAAATTAATGCAATTATAAGATATTTTTTTATTCATACTACCATTTCCTTAAGAAACATAGATAAATACTCAATTTTTTTTCAATTCCCTATAAATAATCCCACCTCTATTACATGTAAAGCTAAAACTTATGTTAGCATTAAAGTATATGGGAGAAATATGGAGTGTATTTTATGCAGAAAAAAAAATCAACGAAGACAATAAGAAAGAAGCTGTACCATTAAATATCATAGCAAAGTTTGAAAAAGGCTTAAAGTTTAATTTTTTGCTCTGAATAAGTATTGGGAGATTGAAGTCTATATTTTTTAACTTTACGCAAACATAGTTTTAAGAATCATTGAATTGAGAGATACATCTATCCTCAAAACATTTTTCATATATGAGGGTTGATGTACGTTCAACTTGATAAAAGTTTCCAATTCGCCCCACAGAGTCCCCATTCAATAAATAAAAATTCACAGAGAAGTAGTCTTACGAAAACTGTGTGAGAATAACTGGTATAGAAGTATTACAACCTTGCTATAGATACCGTGATGTAGATTAATTTTGTACACTTTATTATTTGTTAGTGGTTCACAAAAACATGGAATATTGGCTAAATGAAAAACCTTTTGAGTCAAAATCAAACGGATTGTCTAAAACGTAATAAAAAACACGAAGGAAGGTATATTTAATATTTCTAACGTTGCTAAAGGAACAAAAATGAAAGCATTTGGAAAAGATAAAAATAAGAGTTTTTAATCTATTGAGACAATTATGGATTATCCACAATAAATTTTTATTTCAATACAAAGCAAAATTCTTGTCAAAAGAAAGAAACATTTTATCTCTCAGTAAGTATATTTGTAATCATAACAATTTTCTAAAAAAAGCATTAGTTGTTTAAGCTCGAAAGTAATGTTTCTCTCTCTTTAAAAGGCATAATAAATATAATAAATAAAGTTAGCATTGAAGTGATGAGGCACTGTGTTAAAAAAATCAAACGAAAATAAAATAATTACTAACCATTATTAGATTTGAATTTTTAAGAAATAATTTTAAAAATTAATGTTAACATTTTAAAAATTTGTTTCACTATATTCTGATGCTCAAAATACATATTCCTATAAACAACAACTTATAAAGCATATTGAAATTATAATCACGAAAAAAGTCCTCAGAAACAAAAAGAAAACAAAAAAAAATTATGAAAGATTTATATTTAAGTGTTTTATTACGAGTTTTTGTGTGTATGCATTTATAAATTATTCATTTACATTATTTAAATTTATAAGAATTTAGCCTGAATGTTATAAAATAAAAACTATGACGGATTATGACAAGTAACAAGCAATAGAACATTTTAAAAATATCTCAAAAGTGTGTTATATATGATTTTAAATAAAAATAGCAAGGAAGTTCTTGAAAGAAAGATAATTACTTATATTTTTAAATCAAATTCAATGAGGATTTCAATTCATTTTATCAGAAGGAATTTCTTTTTCAGATTCAACTGAAGAAAAATAAAATTGTAAGGACTTGCTACAAAAATACTATTTTGGAGCTGTCACTATGTAAACTATGTAAATATTTAATATTAATTTTAATTAAAATACTTTGTTTTTCTTGAACTTGAAACCAAGAAAAAATAGGATTTATTTTCAAACGAGATCCACATTAGAAGTTTTTTACTTCTAAATATTTCAAAAAGAAACATGGATTTAAAATAACACTTATATAAAATTTACATTAAGAATCCGATTTTTCGAAATTAGAAATCTTATATTACCGGAGTACATGGTCCTTTTATGCAAGATGTGGGTGACACGAAAAATCATGCAATCAGAATCCAAATTTTCAAAATTTGTCTTTAATTGTATGAAAAACGTTGAATTCATTTGCTTCTATAATTATTTACTTTCAAAAATTAACTGCATGAACAAAATAAATCAAAGGGATAACAGCTATAAACTTGAAAAAGAAAAAATAATAGAAGACTGATCAAGAATTTAGATGACAATATAGCGAAAACAATTTACAGTCAAGTAAAATATTTTTTTTTCGCAAAATTCTTACCTCAGTTTTCTTTTCAAAATTTCGACTTACTTACTGGGAAACGAATTTAAAAAATCCGAAACAATTTACAAATTCTGGTCTGTTCAGGTTCATTTATGAAATATTTAAATCTTATGCACAGTCTTTAAGGGGGGGGGGAACGAGCACCTTTCGCGAGTAATTTTCTTAGTTGTCATCGCAACAAGACAAAATTATTAAAATATTGTCGTGATAGCTCGAAGGAAATTAATTTCTGATTTCAATAAATCAATTTATAATTTAATTAACACAGCTAATTAACTTTTAATTTTTTTTTCTTCAATGATTTCAAACTTTTACAAGATTAAGTAGAGAGTACTTTAAGGCTGTCTTCGATCCTAATGTCAAAGAACTTGATTAAAACTTCGAACATATTTCCAGGCAGAAATTTGTTTCAGTTTTCATATATGTTTTCAATATTTCAACACATGTATCTGCTTATGATGTAGTATTCTTAAAATTTAAAAAACTTTCCAAAAATACGCCATTTTTCACATGAATACGTAATGTTTGGAGTTTATTTAGCATTACAGCATATGACACGAAACATGGAACACATTTTATATCAGAAAAAAGGGTTTGATTGAGATCGAAATGAGTCGTAATATAAAATATGCTATTCTTTAAAGGATAATGAAGTCAGAATATAAAATTAATTCGAACACTTTTTTATCGGAAAAAGTTTTCCAATTTCGGGTCCTGTTCTTTAACAATTACGCGAGGACAGCCTTAAATACTCTATACTTTGAATTTTATTCGGATGTGATCCTTAAAATGTGAGGTAATCACAACAAACTATTAGAAAGCCTTAGGTTAGAATACGCCATGTGAAATATTAATCAGTAAAACGTTTCCCTTTTTTTCACTGTTAATCATAAACATTTTTTTCCTGATCATTTTTATGTCATTTTTTTATTTGATCTAACATTAGGTATTTTTACTTTTTGTATTATTGCTAGTTCAAATTATTACTTTTTGTATTATTGCTAGTTCAAAAATGATATACAAAAAGATATAATTACTATAATGCTAAATGATTTCTAAGTATATTATTTGTATTATATTTTTAGTATTTTTACTATGAAAATTAAGTTCACAGCTTTCGAGAGAAAGAAACAAGTGTAGTGAGACAACATGGGCTAGCTATTAACCAGATTGTTCGTAATAATTTTTCCGTCTTCATGCACCACGTGAGAATAGGATCTATAGTGAATAACTGTAAAATCGTAAGTGGTCCCTTAAATAATATCATTTCCAATATTTCGGAATGTATATATTCAGCCTCAAATATTTCCTAAATTATTGGATATAGTTGCATTAAAATTTGGATTCAAAGGCTTAAAAACACAGAGAATCCAAATATATATAAAAATTTTACATGTGACAACTCAATTTCTTTTTGAAACTATTTAATGATTAACATTTCTTTTTGTTAAAACAATTCTCATTTTGTCATTTTTTTTTTATTATTGGAATATAATCTTATGTTGTTCTTGATATAAAAAAAATTTGAGCAGAAAAGTTTTTCTATGTTAAGGGTTTGAAGCACACATTTAACGTATCTAAAATTGTTAAACGTGGTTTTCCAATGTCACGTTATTTTTCTTAAAAAAAAAATTCTATAGCTCAGAAGTGTTCGAATATAATTTTACAAAATTTAAAATTTTACGTAGCTTTACGAAACAAATCATTTACGAGCAAAAGGTAGCATTCGTAATTAGGAGCGGAAAAAATTAAGAAGTTAATATTTAAACTAAAATTAAATATCTTAATTTACCCTTTATAAATTTATTTCCGTTATGTTTTAAACAAAGGTACCAATTTTGTTCAGATGCAAAAATTAATTAAGATTATGTTTTTTACTACAGAACAGAGCAGAATTCTACATTCTTTTAGTTTAAAGTAAAAATTTTAATCGAGGAGGATTACATCAGATATTGTTACCCTCGTACAAACAAGTAGTATAAAAAAAAATTAAGTCAATTCCTACTTATGTCAACAAAGAAATTTTTTATTTCATTTACTTTTTATTAAATAATTACAATTAAAATAAATATGTATATATATATGACAGAATCACAATATTAAGTGGGAAAAGAAATTACTTCTTCTTAAAAAGATTTTAGCGATCTACACGCTTCGTCACTGACGATATTTATTTCTAAATTTAAGTCCTGCTAAATATCTTATATGAGAGAAAAAATTTTTCTCCCATATAAAACTAGAATTAATTGTTTGAAAATCAAATAAGAAAATTTTATGCTTCGACGAAATTCGATCCGAAGGCATAAATATTCTACGCCTATGCTCTACCACCTATACCATTGCAAAACAAATGACTTAGTTGAAGCATTGGCTGGTTTCTTAATTCATCCGGTAAATTAAATGGTTGAAATGTAGTTTAGCCCAAACACCCTTGGCTACAGGAATTATTTGGCGGTATTTTGCTAAATGTGGCTAGCCTGGACCGCTTCGCGGTCTTGACGTTCAGCCAAAAAAAAATCGCCAAATTTGGCAATTTTTGAAATCGCGCCAAGCGGTTGGGCTAAACTGCTTTTTCACCAATTAAATTTAATTAAATGGATTAATATTTGAAAAAACTGTATAAACATTAAGTGTCATCTACTGTAAGTTTTAAAAAAAGTGTATTTGAACTTGAATGGATGAATAAAAATTATTTTATTAACGATTGAAAATTTGATCAAGATATATAGAGAGAGAGTTTGAGCTAATAGTAGGAATTTAAAAAGAATTTAGAATCTTAATAGACACGAAAAATAGACTTAGTATCAAGAGGATCACAAGTTGGAGACTTGATTATATTAAAGACTGTTGTTCAGAATAATAAAAGATCTTACATATTTAATCGAATAGACTCCTTACTCAGTGTGTTGGAGCTGAAATTTAGAGACAAGTACTAGATAAGATGTCGCTCTCAATTAAACTACTGATTTAGAATTATTCGGATCACCACCAATAATTTTCGTGAATTATCTCTAGCTCAATATTAATTCATACAAAATATAATAAATTAAAATGCCTATATGTTTCTAGCGCAATTAATAATAGAAAATTAAGTTGAAACAAATTGTACTAAGGTACCTGCGGTAGCCTTAAGCAAACTTCACATTGGTTATTCTATATTTTAATCTGTGTTTGTTTTCTGGATGAAGTCCAATTTTCACCAAAATTTCATCTAATGAAAGGTTTAGTTATGCTACAATTTTGTTCTCCAAAAGAAAAATACTGTAGCGTTTTTCCCTTTGTTTCCGAGGTAGAGACGCCCAGTTCCTTCATCATGATTGCATATGAAATGCTAAGTATTTTTAAATTTCATGAGCTGTTTAGAAGAAATATACATTTGACGAATATTTTTATGAATTAATATTAAATTCATTACTTGTCAGGAACTCAAAAATACCCTTTTAAATGTTTTTACAGCTCGCTTAAATTTTTGTCTAAATTAAGAGGACTATAACTGGATCCTTTTCAGTATTTTAAGATCTCTAAGTATGTTTTAAATTAAAGATATTGAGATACATCTTTTCGCACATGACTAGGTAAATATTATTGAATTCGAAAATCAGTTTTTATTTTCGTTGGGAAATTTGTAACATTGGGTTAATCTTAATTTTTTCTTAACGAACTTTGGAGACATTTTATAAAAATAAACTTAAATTTAATTTAAAATAACAAACTAAAACCTCTGCCCAAGCAAATGAATAGTGATCTGCGCAAATTAGACGAACTAAAGATGTGTAATGAGTTGAATTGAAGTAGCGCATATAAAATTGAAGTCAAATTCGATAGAAAGGTTGGAAAGTTAGAAGTTAGAAGTCAAAAGTTTGTGGTTAGAAGATAGTGATTCATAGCGAATAGTCAAAGTTGACTTGTGTGAACTCGCATCAATAGCTGACGAACTGTGAAAAAAAATCTTCTAGAGTGAACGGATGACGATATACAAGCTCAAACCACCAGTGTAGGTGATTACATTTGTTGGAACTCGGACAAGTGAGTAAGGGATCAAATTGATATGCATTCAAGTGTGTGTGTGTGTGTGTTGTGTGTGTGTGTGTGTGAGAGAGAGAGAGAGAGAGAGAATCAAATATTTCCTATTAATAATTTGATAAAAAAAAAATAAAAGATTTGGACTTAAATTTGATTGTTTTATCAAATGAGTGTGAATTTCTATATTGGACTTTCATTTAAGGAATGATCAACTTAGAAATAATGGATATGGAAATTAATAACGGAAAGACGTTGCTAAGTATGTATTAAAATGTTAAAATGCATTAATCAATATCTATTCGTTTAGAAGTAATCGAGCATTAATGGAAAAATAGCAATAACAACCAATACATTTCACATTTTTACAATCTTTTAATGATCTTTATAAATATCTATATACTTCTGAGACATTTTACTTAAGAGATTTATTTAATTAGCTGTTCTAAAATATGAAAGAACGTTCCATGTTTTATTTAATTGCATAAAAATCGTAGAGTAATATTGTAAGTTATTCAAATAAGCACTGATGATCGAAATGGTGAATAATAAAATTAATCAATACATGACTTCTCAAAAAAGTTCACTTCCTGAATTTTGCACAAAGGAAATGATTATCTAAGCTATTTTTCACCTTATTATCAAATAGATATGCGTACGCTTTTATCAGAGACACAATGAATGATTACACGTGTTGTTTCGCATAAAAAGAATTTGAACTGTACAACAACTGAAAACACTTCATGTATAAAGAATTCTCACGAGCATTACTCTTTTAAAAAAACTTATGCGGATACATTGTAAAAATTGCCTTTCATTTAATTCTACAGTTATTATTTCTCAGTTAAATATTCACAAAATGAATGTCAAAGTAATGTAAATTCACACAACTCAATGAAAAGGCATTAGACGAATCTTAATTCAGTTTATATATAGAAATTTTGAATATTTAGTAAGAAATGTGATCTCTCTCTCTCTCTCTGAATGTATATATATATATATGTGTGTGTGTGTGTGTGTGTGTGTGTGTAAGATAAAGCAATGAATTTATCATTAAAAACATAAAAGTAAGAGAACAATCCAAAATCAACAAAAAAACACATTTATAAAACTAAGTAAAAAAGATGAAATTGAATAAAATTTGAAACTAAAACATGAATAAAAATTCAATCAAATTTGAAACTAAAAGAATAATTTGAATACCCAACAAAACAAAACTTGTATATTCAGACTGGGGACTAAATTGAGGGGTTAAAATAGTTCTATGGTACCAACCCTCCCCCAATGCATCTTGTTGGGGAAAAATGGTATGTATATATATACTAACCCTCAACGCGCTTTAAATTTAGATTAGAATTTATGTAAAGGTTGTAACAGTATCCTATTACCCGTCTCGTCTGTCATCTTAAAGTTTAATCATACGATTTTAATTTCAACTCGAGTTCTAGCATGGACCAATTAATTAAAATAGCCAATTCTATCCAAAATAACTTTATTTGCTCCTCAAAAAAGGGGGATGCTTCCACACGCAGTTAAGTTTCTTCCCTCAAGTATCAACAATTTATATAATCTATCCAAGAGTACGCTTATCTGAATACGTTGCGAGTACCTCTTTCAATCGCCCCGATAGCGTTGTGTTCTAATATCAACCAATCCTTTATACACTCCACAATACTTCCGCTCACACCACACTATTCACATCGCATCACATCGTTATTATTACCATAACTGCATCTTTCATCTCGCTTTTATACAACTTGATTATCTCATTACAGTCCTTTTCTAAAGTATTATATCAATTGCATCATAGCGTTTCCTTTTATTGGGAAGAAGCCGGGAACTGAAATATAAAATTGGAAAGATCTCCTAGAGGTTAGTCGAAGGGAAAATTTGCGAAAACCACGTTACAAAGGCTAACCTTACCAATTCATTCGGGTCAATTTTATGAAAAATGTTGAAGGTCCGAGGAAGAAGTTTGACTTTCTCTAAATTAAAGTCAGTCCGCAAAGGATCTCTTATCAAAAAATGATCTGCTACAAATAAACATTTGATAAACTGAAATTTCTACTATACGCCAATATTACTGACTATTTATTACTAATTTCACTATTAACTCCAGCATTCAATTTTCCGTCACTTTTATATGTATTTTCTTAAACCTTTTTACAACAATTTTTACACTTAATCTATTTTGCGTGTATCATATTTCATTTTATTGGAAAAGAGGAGGAAATTTAAATTTAATATTAGACAGTAAACAAAGAAAATATTCGCAAATAGCCTGCACTAAAATTTTTGACATGAAATCCTCGCCTTTTGAAAAAAATGTGATGTATATAAATGAGCTTTACTTTTTAAAAGGAAGTGTAGAACAAATGAATGAGGAGACAGTGGAATCGCAAGAAGTTATGGGAACTCTATAGAGGTTCAACAACAGTAAGACGATACACTGAACATGTATAACTGATTTGATTCCTGTCATTAGAGATCTACAGTTTTGAGCCCGCAAGATAAGTAGATATTATCATCATTATTAAAATAATTTGTTAGGGACGAGTAAAGGTAACCGATCTATGTATTTCTTTTATTCTGATTGTTAATTATTCAAATGGGATAAAGATTTTGACTTATTATTATTAATATTGTATCTCACTACCAACGAAGATTGCTCGTCACAGCCTTACGCACAACAATAACACCCCAAACATGTTTTTTACAGCAGTGTGATTTTGAAAAAAGGAAAATCTTTTATGAATAGTACAATCACGGTACGCGCATCTATTCTTCCTCGAAAATGGATGGGTGGATGATAATGAATTTCAATTTTTCTCTGAAGAATGCATCTTTGGCATTTATTCGTAGCAAGAATATAAAATCATGTGTGACACTAACTCAATGATAACCAATATAATATCCAGAGTCCATTTCACCTTAGGTCAGTCCTATTAGACTCACATTCTAGAAACGAGTAAATGGAGCGTCATCTATCAATATTTATTCATCTAAGAGAGCGATATATCTTAAATCTTTCTCATTAATATCTGAGGAGAAACAGTGTCTATAACTATAATTTCCTGCAGTCGTGCAAACCTAGTGGTCACGGTCGTGAACTCGCGGTCGACGTTGTTTTCGTTGAGTCATGGGTTCGAGCCTTGATGCCGCCAAAGATCCACCATGGAGCGGGGCTGATGCAAGCTAAATCTGGTTAACAGTCCTCTCTTTGGCATGGTGTGGAAATCTGAAGAGAGAAGTTTCAGTTCAGTTGTCATCCTCGTCGATGACCGAAGCTCAAAATTACGAGAGTGCGTTAGTAAAAACAATCCCCGTAATTTCAAAACAAATTGAAAAACTTACTCCAATGTAAATGACACGTATCTTAGTCTCCTAATATCTAACTTGCTGCAGTTCTTTGCAAAATTTTCTAATGTACATGGTACACAATTGTTTATGTACGTCTTTAACAACACATTATTTATTGTTTCCTTTTTTTTTCCTTCGAAATAATGTTAGTCGTTAATAAACTTTAATTTGATTTATTCTTATAATATTTCTTTTATTTTTAAAAATATTAAATTTTTTAATCTTAACTCAACGATACGAATAACGGAGTTTTTAAATATAGGATATCAAATGCTTTTTTTTTTTTTTTTTTTTAAAAGAATGAAGAAAATTCTCTTTTTTTTTCCCTTCAAGATTTTTTCTAAAGAGTAATATATAAAAAAAAAAATTAAGTCATTTCCTACTTAGGTCAACAAAGAAAACTTTTACTTTATTAACTTTTTATTAAACAATTAAAATTAATATAAATATGTATATACATATGACAGAATCACAATATTAAGCGGCAAAAGAAATTTTTTCCAGCGATCTGCACGCTTCGTCACTGACGATATTTATTTCTAAATTTAAGTCCTGCTAAATATCTTATATGAGAGAAAAAAAATTTTCTCCCATATAAAACTATAATTAATTGTTTGAAAATCAAATAAGAAAATTTTATGCTTCGACGAAATTCGATCCGAAGGCATAAATATTCTACGCCTATGCTCTACCACCTTTACCATTGCAAAACAAATGACTTAGTTGAAGCATTGGCTGGTTTCTTAATTCATCCGGTAAATTAAATGGTTGAAAAGTAGTTTAGCCCAAACACCCTTGGCGACAGGAATTATTTGGTGGTATTTTGCTAAATGTGGCTAGTCTGGTCCGCTTCGCGGACTTAACGTTCAGCCAAAAAAAATCGCCAAGTTTGGCAATTTTTGAAATTGCGCCAAGCGGTTGGGCAAAACTGCATTTTCACCAATTAAATTTAATTAAATGCATTAATATTTGAAAAAACCGTATTAACATCAAGTGTCATCCACTACAAGTTTAAAAAAATGTATTTGTACTTGAGTGGATAAATAAAAAGTATTTTAATAACGATGAAAAATTTGTATAAGATATATATAGAGAGATAGAGTTTGAGTAATAGTAGGAATTTAATAAAAATTATTTAAAACTGACTGTGTGCCTATTGCGTGCATTTTTATTGCGATATTTCCACATTATTAAAAAACCAGAATCGAATTCAATAATATGACCACAATAAAACAGTTCAGTACAATTCAATAAACTATTTATAACATCATATTAAGAGTAGAGATAATTAGAAACTAACTTTAATGGTCAAATTTATAAAAATTCTTCAAATTTATAAAAATGCTCCCATTGAAGAATACGAGAACTATATCGAAATATATAATAAATAAAACTAACGTCATCACTTCAAGCTTTTAAATGATTAAAAAGAAACTTTCCACTTATAAATATCTTCATTTATAACAACCCGATATATGGTTATCAACGTAATGCATCAAACAATACCACGTTGTTATACAATTTTTCCACTTATTTACTATTTCGAAAAGAAAAATAAGTAAAATTTTTAATCATATTATAATCTTATCGAGATACTTTATAAATGTCTAAAACATTCTAAACAGGCAACTTTTACGTACATCAATAATAATGTTAACAATAATATATAAGTAGAATGCATTCCTAGATCTGAGATTTGTTAATATCAGGAGTGTAGAGAGATAATTTCAGTGGGAGGAGGGGGTTCACCTTATTCAGTAGTATCTCAAAATTAACTTCCAAATCTCATTGTTTATTTTCAGGATGAAAAAAAAAAATGTTAATGGGGAGAATGGAATTTCAAACATTAAATTTTTTGAAACATAAAAAATAAAAGTACAAAATTTAGTATAAAAAGTTTCAGTTTTAAAATTTCTGTACACAGCAACCCCGATATCCCACCATCGCTACGCTACTAGTTAATATATTAATTTACTTTCAAGATGATATTGAGGATACATGTCGTATCAAAAGTTTTTTATTAAACATATTTTCAGTGTTAAAATAGAAAAATGTTGATAGTTAATTGCGCAGTGGTAAAAGCATCAACTTACAGAACGATTCACTTCTTGCTATGAATCCATTCATCGTTTGTCCATGAAAATAAATTTCTCTCTTGAGGAAACGATAATGAGCATTGTTTTTTATTTTACGAAATTAAAATAAATCTCGAAAGTAATTTGTAACAGTTGTTTCAAAAAAAGCCTTAGAAGAAATAAACATTTGAAAAGAAATTATGTGTCAAATTATACGGCATTATTACTTTTTTAAATTCAATTATGAAGCATGTTCGGTCTTGAAGAGCGATAATTTTTCTTAATGAACATTTTAACAAGATAATTATCTTTAAAATAATCAACGTTGAAGAAAATCATGCTAAAAAGAATAAATAAGCAAATAAAATGACCCTTTAAATTCTTTGAATTTACATCTCCTAAAATTTAAATCATAACACTTTATATTATCATCAACATGCAGTTAATTAAAAATTCCAAGAATATTGAGCAGCATTGGATGTCTAAAAAGCCAAGAAGTAATAATTTAAAGTTAAAAATATATATCATTTCTTGTGATATATTGCTAATAATCCCTCAATTTATTTTAATTGTTACATTGCATAAAATATGCTGTGCATAACAGTGGAAAAATGAAGAAAATTTGTTAGTTTTGCCAGAATTATAAGTCGTTAATGTTAGATTACAGGCATCGTGTAATAAAGCATTTTAATTCATTAACTTTTTGTCAACAACAGGGAAAACTTTAATGAACATAATAACATCGGTAAAATATGAGTTAAATGTACATATATATATATATATATATATATTTCATACATATTTTGCTGCCATGTAAATCAAACTTTTTGCACTTATGAGGAAAACTTCTGAGGAAAAAAATGTTTCACGTAATTCATTATTTTTCACTTTGCTTTAATTTACTTTTATTCCAATCAACCTTTATACGAGTAAAATAAAAACTTTTTTGGAGAAGTTGGTAGCTATATATAA
>BMAW01028096.1:113916-158332 GCA_019974015.1 Nephila pilipes
TGTGTGTGTGTGCGTGCGTGCTACACGATATTGAAAATGCAACACCAAGTAGGAGTGGCCAGAAAGTGATGAAACTCGGCAAACAGAGAGAGACACTAAGTGATATTTATTTCGAAATGAATGCATAATATAGAGAGAAAACAGCGTCGGCTCAATAGGTTGTAGGACCACTGTGGACGGTGATACACACAAAGCAATACGTCTATGTACAGAGTCAATGAGAGTACGGATGATGTTCTGAGGGATTGCTCTCCATTTCCTGTCAACCTGTCAACCATTTGCCACAGTTCGTCTTCTGAACGCGGCAGGGGCAGGCTCTACAAATGTAGTCCTATCACTTCCGAAATGGGTTCAATTGGTGAATGATCAGGAGAGAACGGTGGTCAGGAAAGTATCTGTACACTTTGCAGAGTGCGTTGGCTGATGCAAGCAGTATGCGGCCAGACGTTATCTTGCTGATAAAGGGCATTGGGCGCCCCCAAATGATATGCTGTGGCGGGTGTGTCACCCGCCACAGCATATCATCCACGTCTTAGTGCCCTGAACATGAACTAGAGGTGACTTATAATCTCACGCAATTGCGCCCCCAACCATGATGCCGCCTTATCACATGGTGGGCCGTTCCACAATTGCCTCATTGAACCTGTCTCCATGTCGACACCACACACGTACGCAGCGACTATCATTGGAGAAACAGAAACGTGACTCATCTGAGAACACAAATCCTGTGCCATTCCGTTGTCCATATTGCTCGAGCCCGGCACCATTGCAGTTATTGGCGTCTATGTTGTGGGGAAATGGTAGTCTTCTTGACGAACGCCATGAGGGGAGGCCACTAGCAGTCAATAGACGGTAAATGGTTCTGGTCGATTTGGGAACATCTAGAGTGCCTTGAACATGCTGCAGAATGGAGATAGAAGTGGCTTCCGAATCTGCCACCGCTTGTCGGCGGGAGGGTCGATCAATGTGTGCTGACGTCCCTTTGGCTGCACCGGCACTCCTAAGACATGCCACATTTCCTTGTTCCAACCATCTTCGCGGTAGCCGATGCTCTGTGGATGCGTCCAGGTGTGTGTCAGATGAGATTTGCAGAATGAATCCTTCTTAGTCCGATCACTATGCCCCTGGAAAAATCGTCTGTCTGCGAGAACTGCCTCCTTTGACGACTGCTTGACGTTTCCTGCTGTTACACGCGTCCTCTGAGAAGAGAATAAATTTTCTACGATGATTTCCCCAAGCAGGAATAACAGCATGAAAACTGAACATTCAACAGATTCCTTCCATTATATCTTCTTCGATATGCGCTGGAGAGCTGTACATTTCATATCATTCGCATAACTCAGTCTACCCTGAAAATTGCATAATTTTCTGGTCACTCCTTCTTAGTGCTGCATTTTTAGTGTCACCTAATGTATATATATATATATATATATACATAAGGTCCAGAATAAAAAAGAAGGCTATAAATCGAATTCATCACACACACACGTGTGTGTGTGTAACGAATTCGAATTATATCTTTCTTTTTAATTTTGGATTTTTAACGCCAATTCAAGTTTACACATTAAAAACTACCGCTACTTTCTCCACTCGAATCGTAAGAAGTGTCTAATCCTCCCGAACCCCATTCGAGATATCTAGAAATTAAGGGAAATTATATGTTATTGAATCAAATATATTTGTACGTATAATTTTATAAAACTATCCTACAGTTGCAATACAATGCTGATGCTAAGTTATTAGCAATCAAAAGATACCTGGCTGAAAAATATATTAGGTTTGCTGCAGACAGACTGGCTATCTCAGACTATTTCACGTGATCCACGCTTTGCATTTCCTCCCCATGTCGAGTAATGCACACTCTCGTGCTTTAGTAGGTTTATTGGTTAGATATATGTTGTGTATCACCTATTCACACAAGACAGACCACGTGCTTTTTAAATTGAGCTCAACTTTGAAATTGTTTCTGAAGAAGAAAATTTATGACGATAGTTAAGTCGGTGTATTAAAATATTCCTATTGTAATGGTACATAATATGAACGACCTGGGAATTTGGTACTTTTATGTATAATAAAAGGTTAAGTTTTTGTTCTGATGATTGAGGTTCTCGGTCTACTTGCGGCCCGCGGGTTAACCAGGGCGGTTCTGGAGCTAAGGTTATTCGTGATGTATGTCATACCACAAGCCGTCCAACTTTTACTTCATACTCCAGATATACGATCCTATGTAAAGAGTTATTTCTAGATTTGAAATGAATTGGAAGAAAAGAGAACTTGTGGGAAAAGAGAGTTAGTTACTGGTTTGCTGGTCCAAGAATAGGATGCAAAGCAGCTCGGAATTTCTCGTCTTCAAAATAACTGAACTGGTATAATTTTATTTAGCAAGTTTTCATATACAGCGTCTGAATCAATAGAAAATCTATTAAAATTCTTTTTAATGTCAAATATTGAAGAGGTGCTAGTAAATCTAGTGTTTGAATTTCATGAATTATCGTTTATTAGGTAATGTATATACTTTTTTAATTTGTTATTATTTATAAATGTTTGCAATTAAGGTATACAATTTTTTTTGTCTTGAATTAATAACTTTAATTTAATTTTTGGCATTTTATGTCATTTACATGAAAATTCAAGATGATTTTTATCAGACAGCCTTAATCTAGATAAATATTATAAAAATGTTCCAGAATTTTTTCCCTTTGATGCAGTATGATTTAGTTCACAGTTCAGATATGTTGTTGTTTAAATGTTACTATCCCAAATTTCTATAAAAATTTCATTAAATCACTTTAGTATGATACAGAATTTTGACAGCAAAAGCAATATGAATTGATTTTTTATAGAATTGCATGCATTCGAAATTTTTCTAATATTCTCTCTCTCTCTCTCATGCATAAAATTCAAACATTAATTTAATTTCTAAAATTCAGTATTAATATTATCATAAAATTCAGCGTCACAACAAAATAATTTGCATTTGTTCTTATAAAAGAATAAATTTAACTATTATTTTCTAAACAAATGTCCAAGTTTTTTTTTAAAAAAAAAATAGACGAAAAAAACATCTGCAATTCTTTGTATGTAAAACTTCCAATCAAAAGATATAATAAATCTTGTAGTTCTTAAGAATTTCTCCGTTTTGTAAGAAAACTATGTAAATATTCATGAAAAATGATAAAATTGATAATTGGATTTAACTGAGGTCATCCAGTCAAAAAATACTTAAATTTATTTCCCAAATTCATGAAATATGTGTTTTAATCCCCCTCTCCAAAGCAAAAGAGAAAAACAGGAAAAAAGACAAGAAAAGAACTAAAATAAAATTATTTATTAAATCCTTATATATATATTAATGTATATGTATACATTTAAAAAGGGGAGCTAATGCAGAATTTTTGTGATATAATGCAATTAAAATAAAAATGTAAAAAGGGTTACAGAAAAGCTTCATTAATATTATTTTGCTACTCAATTTGATTTTAATAACAGTCTCTTTTGCATTGAATTTAGATAAATAATAGTAATGTGATGAAGTAAAATTTTTCTTCCGATTCCCTCATGTTTTTTTTTAAATTTATAGCCCTATCATCTTGAAGCTAGTCCTTTACCATTGTTGTGCGAGTAAATTATTCCAAAACTTTTATCATATTTTAGAATATTTGCTAAAATTTTCAAATTTCACACCAATTGTACCACTTTAATAACTACTATGGTGTTGTTCACAATTTAAATGCTTATTTAGAATGTCTATTTTCTTTTTATCTAAACACACTGATTGATTAATGTCTACTTCTACGGAAGCTATCAGGGTATTTTTTAAGTAAGTGTCGTTTTGATATTAAAAAAAAACTATACATTTCTTAGCAAAAGGTGCAGTTATTTCTACTATTTTATTTTTATAAAAAACGCCTGCCCATTGATCTACTACCCTACATTATTACCTCCCCTATTAAGATACGCATCATGTCGTACAACCAGCTTCTAGATTCCATCCTCATAGAAATTAGCCACCTGATGAAATAATTACCGCACCATGGCCATTTTGAATTCCTCATCTTCATCAAGTCGGAGCCCGCTTAAATGCTTTTTCAAGTAAAGGAATAAGTGGTAGCAACTGGGTGCCAAATCAGTGCTATACTGCGCGCGGGGGGGGGGGGGATAATTTTATTCTCACCCATATAATACGATAAGATCTCGGATACAATGAGTCACGTGTGAACGTACATTGTCATGCAACAAAACAATCCCTTTACTGAGTATGCCACGCTTTTTGATTTCGATTGCACGTCACGGTTTAGTTAAAATGCCACAATATGTCTCGGAATTTATTGCGTTATCCCGAGACAACGCTTATACCCCCGCTTATCCCCAAACACAGCTAACATGATTTTGCATTATGAAATTGTTTGCTTTTGTTTCATTTTTTGGGTGATGTTGAATGCTTTGGTTCCATTGGTCATTGATTCCTGTTTCACATGAGGTACCCATGTTTCGTCGCCCGTTACAATTTGGCTTATTATCATTGTGTCGAGGAACTCAAGGAAGTTCAAGTCTACCTAATTAATTTTGTGCACCTCAGTCAGAATTTCCGGTACCCATCTCGAGCACAACTTCCAATAATTTAAGCACTCTGCTACAATTTCGCAAGAAGAAAGCTCATTAAAACTTGCAGAAACTCTCAGATAAAGACGAAATCGTAATGCTTCGTTTTCTCGAACTTTCGCACCAACTTTCAGCACTGAGTTTTCAGTAAAGACAGAAGGGCTTCCACTACGTTCCTCATCATGAACATCAGTGTGGCCATTTTTAAAGGCTCTCACCCA
This sequence comes from Nephila pilipes, assembly GCA_019974015.1. Classification (NCBI taxonomy): domain Eukaryota; kingdom Metazoa; phylum Arthropoda; class Arachnida; order Araneae; family Nephilidae; genus Nephila; species Nephila pilipes. Next base: position 118,740 of record BMAW01028096.1, read on the forward strand.
TTTTCGTAACTTTCTGTCGCTCACAGTATTTTCTCCGCACACTTTATTAATTTGCTGATGAATTTTGGCAGTTTTCTCACCTCTTGAATGCAGATAAAGAATCAGCCCTTTTTTCACAGTCGACAGCATTTTCAATTGTGTAAGATATTTTAAATCCACACAAACAAACCTAAACACAGGCGAATGCTTCCGCATTCCGCATTTGCCTCATACTCTTTGATTAACCAACAGATACAGATACTCAGTGCACCTGCGTGAAATGGTGACAGTAGCGTTTAAGTAGCTATGTTTAAAAATGGTGCTTAAGAAATACGTCTTAGTATGAATTACTGTAAATACTACCAAACTTATTATTTAATATTCAGTTGATAAGGTTTTTCTCTTTCTCAATCTCTCTTTTAGGCGTAGAGTGCTGTAATGTAATAAATATGAAAAAAGTCCCGAAAGTAAATCAAACGTTGCGTAGCGCCTATAATTGTGTTAATAGCGACGATGCGTCACTATACATTCTACCGTTTTCTAGAAATCACTTATGCATAATTACGTACAATCGTATATGTCGTATCACACATTCATGAACTATTTACAAAATCCAAACCATGAAACTACAGCATTAGCAAAATGGTCACGGCAAGCTTCGAGGCCACTTATATTCTAGTCGAGACGTGGATTAAGTCTTGATTCTTCTAAATATCTACCGTCCGGAAGAAAATGTGCATCTGTATTAAATGGATCTTAATCTCAAATGATTTTTTGAATTGATTTTTAACATTTCACTCAGGAGCAATACGATAGCTATTGACAATTGATTTCGTAATTTTGAGTCTTAATCAAGTGACGAGGACGACACCTCATCTGGCATTCCAATTTCTAAACTTCTATGCCACATCAACGTTAGGTTTGGAGCCACGACAGATTTAAGTACATCAGCACCACTTAACGGCTTGATCTTTAGTGGCATCAATACTCGAACCCACAACTCGATGGAAACAATGCGGTCAGAAGCTCACGATCATCAGCGGCTACAGCGGCCACGAAACTCAAACGGAGTGAAAGTTATTAGATATAGATATCAGTTCAAGTGTCATCATTGTCACTTGATCGTGGTCCAATTTTACGAGACCATCACTAATACTATTTGCATCGCTCTTATGGCAACTTAAGACTATGAGGTCCTAAGTTACCCCATTGGGGAAATGTTCGAGGATTAGAAAAGAAAGAAATTTGCCTACAACAGTGACTTTCTTCACATTTGTATGTCCATTTCCTGTTTAATGTGAGAGTATTTGTGGTGATTCAAATAAAGTTTATGACTGATTCGTCACAGTGACCTTCATTGTTTCATAGCCTTTGGAAATGTCATGATTTCATCTTGCCATTTACACATTTGCCATTAATTTCTAACAACAGCAAGGAAATCTGAAAATTTGATGTCGCGCCTGATCATCACGGTTGTCTTGGATAAAATTAATTCATGTAAAATTAACAGCCTTGATCATCACATGCGAGTGTATGAAGGCTAGTGATCCAAATCAGACTTCGTTTTATAGACATAAGTTCATTATTCCAAGTGTGAAGAGCAGGCTGTCGATAGCAGGCCATGTACATTAAATCTGTTGAGACTAAAAGTTTTCATATTAATGTGGTTTGGCAAACTCAGATGTCGACTTCGTCATGTGAGGCGTATTTGACTATGGTTAGCTGACTAGCAACCTGAAGGACCGTTCCAAACCTTAATTCAAGAACAAGGATCCTCTGAGAATAATAATAGTACTCCCTATCTGCAATTTTAACATCTCAACAATACATATCAGTTTTATCATCTCAAAAATACGAATCAGTTTTATAACATATGCGTTATTGTGTACGCCTTGTTAACCTGGTACCACTTTCTCAAATGGCATTCTATTACTTATTTGACTCGAATATATCTAAATTGCCTTCAGAGATGTTTCAACCATGTTTTTAGCATCTCTGTCGAAAAGCCAATGAAAATGCATGGGACAAGCCAATGCTGACAAATTGTAACATCATAAAATATTGAAGGTCTAGAAAAGCTTTTGAGACAAATGCTTAGTGAAGCCTTTCTCTTAAATATTATAATATTTCTCATTTTTCTACCAACCCAAATTTAAGAAAGCATTCGAAGAAAGAGGAAGCATGGCCAATGATAAGCAAAAAAATCTAGTTTGTGCAACTTGTAGTCATTGTTGTGTTTTTTTCAGATTGTAATTATTTTATTATCTATGGATACGCCTTAAGTGTATTTAGTTTCAATAAAAATATATGATTTACTTCATAACAATTTTTCCCTTTTTTTTGCAAACGATTAATAGTTACAACTGTTCAACGCATAAAATACTCTTTGTTGTGTTTCCGAACTACACTAGCGTGCAAAACTTAGCGAATGCAAATATCAAATCTATGACATCAGAGGGAAAGTCACGCTATGCAGACGCATGAAAAGCGCGCTCTCAGTACCAAGGCAACTTATAAAGAAGGAGGAAGGACGAATTTCCAGACATTCCCTGCAAGTAAAAGTGAAACTGTACGCTCAATAAGGGCTACAAGAAGCCATCAGGATATTTGGCAGAATATCCTGATGGCTTTATTTAGAATATTTGGCAAAGAATATTTGGTAGAATATTTGGCAAATTTGAAGAAGGGCCTAGTTTGACGAGTGTTGGCACAAGAGTTTGAAATTGTTAAAAATGTAGTTTTAAAACCTTGAAAGCCTTACAAATGACAGATATAGCTATAAGAAAGGTTGATGATGGTTGACTGAGGAAAACAACGGCAAATCATGACCGGTATAACGTTCTGCAGGCAGAAAAAGACTGGAACCAGACATCGGGCAACATTGCTCAGTAGCAGCGTATACGGTAACCAGATGACAGATATCACGATTTACGGTGGCCAGAAAATAAAACGGTGCATAAAAGTGGTCTATTTGCCCGTCGTCCTGAACGCTACATACCATTAACAGCAGCCCATCAGTGGCGTCGTTTACTGGTGTCAAGAATACATACACTTAACAACTCGTCAATGCAGTCATGCTCTGTTTACAGATGAGAACAACGATTCAGTCTGAACAACGATTCTCAGCGCCCGTTGATATGGAGCAGGTAGTGACACAGTTTAATCCCACTAACATCAGGGAGAGACCGTTGAGATGGTCCTGGAGTGCTTGTGTGCGAAGGTATTATGTTAAATGGACGAACGGAGCTCCATATTCTTGACAGCGGCTCACTTACAGGAGATCGTTACTGAGATGAAATAATTTTCTTTCGATTGCGTCTGTTCTGAGATGTCATTGGTCCAGACTTTATTTTTGTGGGTGACAATGCACGTCCCCATAGGGCCTCTGATGTTAAGGAGCTTCTACAAAGTGAGGATATCTGCCTAATGGAGATTGTCTAGAGTACTATTCGATTTAAATCATATCAAACATGTTTGGAATACTTTAAGGAGACGCTTGGTTGCAAGTTCGCATTCTCAGAACACCAAACAGCTGAAATGGATGCTCCTTGAAGAGTGACAAATTTTACCTCAAGAATAGCCGAATAATTTGGTATTGAGTATGAACAGAAGGCTTCATGTAATCATTACAGCCATGGAAAACCATATACCGTACTAAACGTCTTTGGTTTGTTGTTCTTCCTCAAGGCCAGACAATATTTTTTACTAACGCCATTCTGTCAATAAAATCTTTTTTTTTTATTTGTTCCATAATGTATGAGTACAATTCATTTTTTGGCTACTGTGCTTTCATCAACCTCTTAGTGTTACATTGTGCATAGAGTATGAATTTTAAATCACTCAGTTGATTTTTTTTTTCGGAATTACAGCACAATCTGAAAAGTTTCTTAAATTTTGTACACTGGTATGTTTATAAGCATTTTGAATGAATTCAGTGATGACGCGAGAAGCACACTACTACAAAAAACTAACAGAAAACTGATAAATGAGTCAGAGATGAGAATAAAGATGGCGAGGCTAGCAAGAAAAATGGGCGATCTGCACTACTATTTCAGAAATAAGAGTACATTCAAAGATTTGTAATGAATTGCTAAAAAGTGAGAAATTATATTTTGCAGCAATGAATAATGCATTTAAAAAGATAAAAGGCCATTTTAAAAAGTTTTATTAAAATAGTGTATTTAAAGATAATAAATGCGATGAATTCACGTTTCTGAAATTATTAAATTACTGAAACCTGTTTTACAGAGCAATATTAATAGAAAAAAATTTTCTATATATTTGTCACGATATTAACATTATATAACGGTTAATTGTTGCTTTATTAATTTATTGATTGCATTTTTTCTAAGACAGATAATCTCCACAGTTAAACATTACTCAGATCTGGAACATAAACGTAAAAAAGTAGTACACTCTCTTTGTTAAGAAATAATAACATTTCAAAATTCATTTAGCTATCATATGACTCCTACGATCATCTGGTTAATTATTGTGTTTTCCCCCGGAAAACAATATATACAGTCATAAAAAGTACACATTCAATAACCCGCAATTTCTATCGCACTAAACAAAATTCATATCACTGTCAGTACAATAAAAGGTGATAAATTACAATATTAATGGTTTAATTTACTAAATGAATAATTAATTAACTTCTGAAAATTTTTATTTGATATTTCAATTTCGCATGATGAAATTAGCTCAAATAGGAAATTTCATAAAAATTTACGTTATTAAAGTTATGGAGATTTTTAAAATGGATCCACGTATATTAAATGAATGTCCAACACATTTGCGAGGAATAAAACCTTTTCTACTTCTTTATCAGATTCTTACATTACCCGATACATACATTATTCGATGTGTAATTATTTTTCAATTCTAAAATTTTTTAAAAAATCGAAATAGTAGATTTTATTTAAAAAAAAATGTGACTTTTTTTTTTAATACAGTTAAGAAAAAAGTTAATTACAAAGTTCCATTTTTTTAAAAAAAAAATATTTGAATTTCTCAAGTCATAAGACTTAGAAATCCAGAGTTTGGTTTTATTAACGATACATTAGAAGCAACACGAGGGCTACTGGAGACGGATCTTGTAGTTTTGAGCTTCATTCAAGTGACGAGAATGACACCTGAGCCGGTTACCCCTCTCCTAACTTCCCCACCACGCCAACAGGAGGACTCTGAGACACAATAGGTTGCATCAGTCCCGACTGCAAGGGGAATATTCGAACTTCTGATCTTCGAAGTCAAGAAAGCGTTGAGATATCCTGTACTAGTTTATAATTTTTTAATTATTGATTCGTTTGTAACGTGGTATTGGGAAACGGAAATATATTTTTTGGAAAATTTGTTTTATTAGTGAACTAACAAGATAAATTGAAAAAATATTTTTATTACATAAAAATATGTAAAAAGTATTTTAATTAAAAACTAATTTGAAAAAAAAAATGTAAGAATGTAGTTTAAAATAAAATTCTTAATTGCTTCTTAGTTTTATCGTTTGACGAAGACGTCTTATGCATGGTTCCATAAAGTTTTTTTCCTAAAGTTTCAGGGGTTGTAGATAGAAATGAAATTTGGAACGTAAGACTATTTAGAGCATTTTCTACTTAATTCACCAAAATCCATAGGATTCCATTGCAAAGAAATTCTGTTCAAAAATTAATTAACTACATTAATTAATTCAAATTTCGATTAATATATAAAAACTGAAGTTTAATTATCTTTGAATTATTAACAATTTGTATTTTATCAGACAATAATGAGAACTTCGAAAGCTATAAACCATGTCTTTTTATCTTAATTAGTAAAATTGAGAAATTTTCAAGGCTAGTATATTGTTGAATTACTAAAGTTCTTAATATCTATATCAATAGTTTAATGATCCAGGAAGTATACAATGCCATTGAAAATGATGAATAGCTAAATGTAACTCACAAAAAATGATAATCATTAAATGGTCAAACACTTTGGTCATCTAAAGCTTCGTATATATAAATTTTTATTACTTTTACAATATATAGTCTCGTAAAGTAATGCAATAGGAAAAAAATAATTTATTTTAAAAACTTCAAAAGTAGAACTAAATCTTATCAATATCTTCATCAATCTTTACAAAAAAAATCCGCTGAATACTCCATAATTTATATTACAAATTATTTCCATAAGTAGAGGTAAGTTTTAGCGTATTTAGAAACTTCAAAGCTTGTGCAAATCGTATTATTAACTAGAACAACAAATGAAATAAATATTTTTTTTCTCGTTTAGTGCTATTAAAATCTTTAGGAAGAAATTAATGAGAAAATGTTTCTTTTTTCCATATTTCTTTTTCAAATATTTTCTGCTTGTTAATGAAATAGTAAATAATGTACCATTAAAGTAGGATTTATCTGGATCAGTAATAACTTACGCAAAAGTCAACTATTTTTAATGACAAATGTATTTATTGTCCTAAAGTAAATATGTTCGCCAGTACTAACCCACAGTTTTACACTAATATTACTGTTTCCTTAATAATATAAATGATTCTCAGAGGTAAAAAAAAATTAATTCCAAGAACTTGAGGGAATCGTTAAGTTCTGGTTATTATTAAGAAATAACTGAAATATCCGAATAAAATTTATTCCGCAAATTAATCGATTCTTAAGTACATAATGAGTTGTAAATTGCAGCTATTAATTGTTGATTTGTTAAGTTTCATGAAGCTGTAGAGTTCAAAATGTTGAGTTCTACAATAACGGCCTTCGAAAGGTAAAGGAATGCTGAGAGAAATGTATAACTCTGGATGGTGACTATGTAAAAAAAATCTTAAGAATAATAAATAAAAATTAAGTTTCTATCTCGATTATTTTTTGAACAATAATTAAAACTTTTCGATACCCCATGATAACAAGTAAAACCTTATTATACTGAGGGCTACGTAAATCATCAGATTCCTGAAACCAAACAAATCAACATTAATAGCTGCAATTTACAAACATAATGGTCGATTAATATGCAGAATAAATTTTATCTTCTGATATATCGGTTATTCGGTAGTAATAATTAAAACTTTTGATATCCTCTCGTATATAAATATTAAAGAAATGAGTTTACTTTTGGGACAATTGATGATTTTGTTAAAAGAATGTTACCCACAAACCCAATTCAGGGTAATATTGGCGTGTTTTTTAAGTAAATATCATTTCAACATTTAAATAAAAATCAAGCGCAGTTTATTTTATTGCTTTACTTTTATAAGAAAGCCTGTACCTTTATCTACTTTTCAATATAATTACCTCCACTTTTAAGACATATATTATATCGTACTAACAGTTTTTGTACTCCATCCACGTGATAACAAGCCGGCTGATGGCTAACCACTGCACCACGGCCATTTTGACATCATCATCGCCATGGCTAAATTCTTTTTCAAGTGGAGGAACAAATAGTAGTCACTGGGCGCCAGATATGGGCTATACTAAGGAGGATCATGTTATTTCCAGCCTTAGATCTCGGGTTTGAAAAGCCATGTGTGGATTCTCATTGTCCTGCAGCAAAGCAATCCCTTTACTAAGTATGGATGTCATTTGTTTTGGATTGCACATCGTAGTTTAGATAAGGTGTCACAATATGTTTCGGAATTTATTTTGTCATTCCGAGACAAAAATTCCACAAATACCAACTAACCACCCCCAAAACACAGTGCACATGAGTTTTCGTGTTGAAATTATTTGTTCTAGCTGCACTTATTTTGGGTGATGTTTAATGCCTCCATTCCCATTCTTAAATGCTTAAATCTGATTTTTTTTTTACCATTTCATTGCTCATATTGTTTTCTCCATGCACTTAATTAATCTGCCGAGGAATTTCGGCTGCTTTTACACCTTCTGCAGACAGAAAAAGAATCACAGTACGTATTTCACAATCGAAGGCAGTTTCTATTGTGTGAAGCATTTTAAATGCGCACAAACAAACATAAACACGGGCTAATGCTTCTGTGATTAACTAACAGATATAGGTACTCAATGCACCCGCGTGGACTGGCGACAATAGAACTGTTGCTGATATTTATTTAAAAACGGTACTTACCTAAAATTATGCCTATATTTATCTTTGTTAAAAATATGTATTCACCATTTTACTACTCTATTACTTATGAGAACTTACAATGAACTCCTTTATTTAAAGAAGCCTAAAAATCTCTCTCTCTTTAGTATTAGAATACATAAAAAATTATGCAGTATATTTTTCACTTATATTTTAATATTTTCGCACTAAATATAAACTCCGCTGTTTTCATTGTACTATACTTGCTACTCATTATTTTTCACTAGCTTATATCTAAAATTCTGTAATGCGCTAAAATAAGATGATTTTAAACAGATTTTCGTGAAAACTGAAAAAGAGGATAAGCAATTTATTTTAATCATAGGGTTTATTATTTTTTTAAATGTAAGAAATAAAGAAAAATGAACCAAACAGAAATGACAAAAGTAATTTTATTTTTTTTTTTTTTCAGCTGACATGCAAAGGTTTAAAATAAAGTAAGCATTTTCAAAAATAACAGAAATAAATACATAAACATGCAAGAGGATATTTCAAGACTTATTTATAAATAATAATAAACAAAACATAATCAATTATGCATAAAAATATACAAAACAGAAAAAGCTGATGTCAAATATATGAAAGCGCAATGTAGATGAGAGATGATGGTAATATAAACAAAAATAACACTACTATTTACTATATACAATATTACATTTTTTTTTTTCAGTAATCAAACTGAAAATCAAATAAATTCAAAATACAAAAATCGTAATAAGTAAAATCAAAACACGTAAATATTCTAACACATTACAAGTCCTTTAAATTATTTTTCTGTGTAATTAAATTTATATTTCAAAATATTAAAAAATAAGAAATTTTTAACAACAATTAAACTTGATAAAAATTATAAAGTGATATTTTTCTTATTTGAACATTCTGAAAATCTCGAAGTTTCTCTCACTTTAACGGAAGATAAAATGTATACTCATAATTTACAACATTTTACAGTCAAGATATTTAATAAATCCATTTATCTTGTTCATACATATCTATAAAAATAACTAAAAACTAAAATTTATTAAAGGAAATAGTAGAATTTAATGCATGTTTTTTTGTTAGTTAGAAATTAAATATTTCAGTAAGTATCAATGTTTATTAATTGTGATTACAGACTTCTAACACTGAAATTTATTTAACTATCTATTTAAAAAACATATTTTTATTTACTAGACAATACAATTTCATTCACTTTTGAATTAATTGTCTAGCATTCTTTTAATTTTAAAATATTTTTCTAAAAATTGTTTTCTATAAATAGAAATTTATTTTATGACATCAGGAATTGAAGAATAATATTGCTTACATATATTGCGGATTATCTATTAAATCGTTAAAAAAGTTTCAATAACATTTATATTCCTTTCTTTTTAAAAGTAAAAATATTTATAAATGGGAGCGAATTTTGATAGCTCACAAAGATAAACATAAAACAACTTAACTGTACATAAATTATATCTTATCTATAGATCACAACAAATTTTGAGCATTAACGTAAACAGATCCATTCGGATATATAGAGGATGTCACATCATATAGATAACTTACTGATATAGTCAAGAACTTCTTTCATACGAAAAATGCGAAAAGCAGTTTCTTCTATTCAAGCACGTAATTTAATTGCTTCATATTAACTAGATACAACTTAACTAAATAAAAAAAAGTATCTACTCGATATTTTCAGTCTTTTTAATTTTAACTAAAATATATGAGCCAGCTATAGCTCACCTCTAAGTAGGGGTGAAGAATCTTTTTTAAACTTGTAGGCTATTTAGGGCTTATTTGTAATCTAATTAGGCCACGCTAATTTATTTAAAATATAATAAAAGTGCTATACAGCCGTTTCAGTTAGAAATATTTTTTTAAAAAAATAAAGTTATGTTATCTTTAAGAAATCTTATTAATTATACAAATTTAAAAATGTCAAAAGTCTTATTTCTAATAATCTTAGATGCAGAAGAGCTTATCGTATGAGATATTCTCATCTTATTAGAACGATAAAGTAAGAGTATCGTGGTTACTTGAAGAAACTTCAAACGTATCAAAAGAGATGCTTGAATTTATTAAACTTTAATAACATTTTACTTTTTTCAAATACGAGCCAAGATTTAATGAAAATGAAAAGACTATTATCAGAAAGTTGGAAGGGATAATTTGCTAATCAGGAAGACACGTGTTGTTTTTAAAGTTGCATATTCTCCACCCCTGCCAAAGAGCGTCACACTTCCTGACTTTGCATTACCCATGCAGTACGTTATATACAGTGAGTTAGCCTAAGAGTTGAAACATTTTCTATTCCACAAGTTGTATAGTTAGCAGTACCTGAAATTTGCCAGGATCTTCCTGGGCAACCTCAAGAGATCACTACCCACCTGACTGAGAGGTCTGATTTTCTCGTGTATCCCCAAGGCTGCGGTGGAAGGCGAAGGCGGTGGAAAATCTGGTGTGGGCGGTTGCTGGTAATGTGTAGGGCTGAGCGGTATCTGAATGGTTTGCCGTTTGGTCCTCAGATCCAAAGTCTTTGGCTTGGCTGGAGGAATGGGTTTATCAGGTCTCAGGCCCTCACCGGTCAACCGCCTGCGATGCATGGCCTTGGGACCAAGAAGAGACGATATACCACCTGTGGTGATCTTCCCACTGGCCATTTCATCGTAGAGGGCACTGAACGGCGATTCGCTGAGCTTGCCGTTCGACAGCTGCTGTTGTTGCTGCTGCTGGGAAGAAGCATTCTGGGGGTGGTTGGAGGTTGAATGCGAAGTTGGTAGTTGTTGATGGTGAAGGCTACTTGAGTCCGAGTTAGCGAACCCGCTCGGAGGAGTCCTTGGCATCATGATATCCGATGGATCATACATCATTTGGTTTTGAGACGTTGAGTCGTACGTGACCGATGACTGTCGAATGTGATGTTGCGTCTTTCCGCTAGGGGACAGTGATGTGATGGATTTGCGAGGAGGTTTCGCAGGTGGCTGAGCAAGAAATGGAAACAAAGCATTGAAAACTTTAAAATAAATAAAATGAGGTAAGAAATTTAGAAAATATTGATAGAATACTTACAAGAGGCTTCCAACCAGGTGGTACTGAAATTCGGGATGGAGGACCCTGAGGATCTGCGAGGAAAAAATTAAATTTTATAATATTACTAACATTAATTAAGATTTAAACTGTAAAGAAATACATATAAGTTTTATATCCTATAAAATAAACATAATTTACATAACTTTATTCTAAAACATTTTGGAGAAAAAATGTTTCTAGTTCATTTAAAAGATATTCTCTCACATTTATGATTTTCCACTGATTAATTTTTATTTGAAATTTCCTAAATTTTTGAGCAGCTAAAGTATATATTTAAAGTCAAAATCCATAAGATATGAACAAAATAGGTCAGTAAGATAGATAACTAAGTAAGTTTCCAAGCAATTAATGACAAGTGAGTTATATTTTATACGTTACAATATAATAAGAAAATATGTACAATAACAACTATGATTTTAAATGTTTTCTTCAGGTCGGGGTAAAAATTTCTCCAAAGCCGATCTCTAGAGCTCTTATGGTAGAAAATCACTGTTGTGAGCACAAATTCAAAAATAATTTTACTTTGTTACAGTCTCCAGTATAAAATAAACCAACATAATTAATTTATATACAATCAATTACTCTTCTTTTCGTTTTGTATTCACAACGTTACAAGTGATTATGGGACGGTGAAAACAAAATTAAGAGGATGTTTGGAGGAATATGAGAGAGGAAATTGCTATGGTTACCTGGAGGTGAAAAGGTGGAGAGACCCTGGCTTTCCGTGAAGGCTGTCACGACGTCCCGCGACTCGTACATGGACGTGGAGTGTACGGAGACGGCATCGTAGTCTCTCGGAAGCGGCGGAGTCTCATACACCGACGGACTTCGACTGCTCATCGACAAGTGTTCGGAACTGGAACCCTGCGACTTCCGAAGAGTGTCACTGGCTCTACAATTAAAAAAATTCAAATTTCCTCTGTAACTATCAATATTATAGTTATAAAATCAAAGAAAAAATTGTTGTAAATTCAAGTAAAATTTAACGCTCTTTCTTGACATTTTGTGATTAAATTCATAACTAGAAATGCCTGCATACAAACACATACATTACATCCACTTAAACATTTTAAGTTTTAATAAAAAATACAATAATTTCAAATCAAGCTCGTATTAGTTAATAAGTCAGATTAAATATCTTTGGCGGACGTAAGAAACAAAAGAGGAAGCAAAACTGAGACGTGATATAAAATATTGAAGACATTATTATTAAATTAAAAGAATGACTTTCTTTTGTATTACTATTGTTCTATACAGAATACTATCCTTTATTGTTATATACTATATTCTGAATCACAAAAAATAAGCAATAATATATTCAGATACAACTTAAATATTATCATAACAATTTGAAATTCATGAGTGAAGGATTTATCTTCATTTAAAAATTTATTTTCACTAAACGGAATTTAATTTAATAAATGTATGCTACCATTTAATATATTGAAAAAAGAAAGACATAAAATTTAAATTATTTTTCTTTTTCTTAAAGAAAGACAATTTCATAGCCATTCTCGCTTCAAACTGAAATATAAATGGATAAAATGAAAAATAAAAATATTTAGCTATTAACATTATCTTTATTATTTAAGTTTTTAAAATGTTCTTTTTTTTCACTTAGATTTCTCCCTTTAAATTTAATATTTTGCAAAACACCTCTTTTTGTAGATAATATGGCTAGTGGCGGTAATTAGACCACTTTGCTATTTTTCTCGATAAATCCATTCCTACTAAGTTTTACTTCCCTTAAGCAAAAGAAAAAACGAAGAAAAAAAAAGATACAATATTATTCTTTTTATGAATCAAACTTAATTTCTATTTGAAATGAGTCATACTAAATAAGAAAAGAAGCATATATAACATTCTCTTGACTCCAGTTCTCCCTGATCTTATGTACGTTTGGTCACATGTTGACCGGGCGATAAAATATTCTAAAGAATTCAATAAACATAATATTAAATATAATAAGCATTTTAAGCAGAACAGTTCACAAGCAGGTATTACATCTAGTGAATGTAATACATTCATAAGTGCCGTATTATCTGCAGCTATAGGTTTCCGAAAACATTGTGATTCATGCAAGAACTTTACACGATTTGAGAAAATTTATCACTTATTATAAAAGGGCATTCAAAAATATCAAACAGAATCAAAACTGGACTACATTTCTCCGACTTTTTAACAACTCACCCCCTCCTCCAGCAATAAATAAATAAAATTACCAGATCAAAATAACGAGTATCCTGGAAGCCAAGGAAACAATGATAACCTCGTCCTCAGGGTAAGTTATTCAACAATTCTAGCTCGGTGCATCGTTCTGGCTCCATTTTAACTTCTTTCTCAAAGTATTTAAAAAGAAGTTAAGATAGAACTGTTATAACTTTGAAATTAACACCGAAAACTCCAAGTGGTCGCATTACTTAAACTGGCAGTATTACCCTCAGATATTTTACTTTTATCTACGCTTTTAGAATTTACTATAATTGCTTACGCAATCAATTCGTCAATCCTAGGTTATGATTTAAAAATGAAGTTTTATCTTACCAAATCATTCGTTATGATTCAAACAATTCTCGCAAACAGTAACTTCGTATCTTAGTACTTAGAATAAGAATCAGTTCAATCCAAGATTAATTATGGTATTTCAATGCAATTTATTAATAACTATCAAATTGCCGTTAGCCTCTATCTCTCTTCACTTCAATTCGGTCTTCATCAAATTTGTCTGATTACTTTTCATTTTAGTTGGGAAGAAATTGTAATTTTATGCAATTCACATACAATTTACAATAAAGTCCTCGAGATTAGTGAAAAATAGTCCAATATCACATTCTGTGAGTTATTTTCTTTCCTACAGGGAAAAAATCTTTCATCTATACCAATACGTCCTCGATTCTATTCTGCAAGATTGATACTGAATCCTTCAGAAAGAAAGAGAGCACAGTCTTCAGATGTTCCTATTTCATCCACATGAAACCCAAATAATACATTACACTTCTCTAGATCTACTATCGTTACCGACTGTTTAAGAAAAAAAATGTATAATTTTAAAATGCAAAAATAAAACTATAATTATGTGAAAAAAAGCAAGTAACAGGAGAAATTTCCTTTTTGTAGGCAAAGTAACGAAAATAAATTAAATTCCGTTTAAGTCCAACTACTTTGCGTTGATTTATTTTGGAGAATTTTCTGGGCGGTAGATAGCGTTAGATATTCACTTCCTTTGCAGGAGCAACAATTGACGATTAATAATTAGGAAAACCTTATTTGCATTATTAATAATAATATTGTCCGTGTTCTCTCTCTAGCTCACACAATCATATTTTGAAGGATTGTTTCGTGAAAAAGTGAGAGAGAGAGAGAGACGAAAAAATTTTAATAGCTGTTTTACATGCATTTTTATGGTGACGATAAAAAGAATGTCTCCGATTGAACTATTAACATTTTCTAATATTATGAAATGGAAATAAATCTTCCAATTAGCAAGATGCTAAGCGAATTCTGTTCGAATTGTTGATCCGCTCATTGAATATCATATACTTCTGATGAACTCCTGCAGATACCAATAGTTGAACTCTTGCTCAGGGGATTACCTTCCTCAAGTAAGAACGGGCATCATTCGTCTGAGGTATCCTAGTAATTATTTTTCTTTCCCATTGGGTTTACTCTTGTGGTAACAAGGGTGTGGCGCAGCCGGGATACCAAAAAGATCCTTTTTCATTTTCGACCTTCCTTCTGGAAAATTTTTTTTAATCTTTTCCCCATTTTTTTCCAAAGCCGAGACAGCAGGTACACTTTGTTTTGCATAAAATAGATATTTCTGAATCTTGCGCCCTTGAACTTCACATCACTTACTCACTCACTTCTAGAGAACAGCAAAATGAAGCAATAAATAACAACAAAAAAAAAGCACTTCCTACTTAGTATAAATGTGGCCGCGATAGCCTAGTGCTCATGGTTACGACCTTACGGCTGGCATTGTTTGTGCCTCATGCCACTAAAACCCACCGTGTAGCGGAACTGATGCACGCTAAATCTGTGGAGGCTTCAAATCCTCCAGTTGCTATGGTGAGGAAGCTTTGAGCTGTAGAAGTGCCAGATCATATGTCATCCTCGTCATTTGACAGGAGCTCAAAATTATGAGGCCCGTCGCAATAGCCCTCATGTTGCTTCTAAGTGCAAAGTTAATAAAAAATCAATCAGTCAAAAAAAAATATATATATATATATAGGTATTTTATTGAATTAATGAAGCTTTTATTCTCAACGAAGCTAAGAAAACACTTGATTGTTATTAATATTAACGTCGCTCTTAAAAACATCAAGAGGACTACATACGATAGACCTGGTAAAATAAAAAGGGCGGCACCTCAACTGGCACCCCTCTCGCCTAAATTTCACACGACAGGTTTGAGATTCGACAGATTTAACATACTTAGCCAAGCAGAACGGCCTAACCTTAGAGGAATGAGGGCTAAATACGACCATAACTAAATGCGCCGCACGCATTTCAGGAGGAAAAACTTTTTTATATGTATACTTAATTCCTTCCCCCCCCCTCTATTTTCAATATCATTCCTAGTCTTAATTCTTAAGTATTTATTCATCATGTGATATTTGCCAATCAACTTGAATTTTATAGTTGTAGCCTAGGGGTCATGGTTGCGGACGCGCGGGCAGGATTTCGTCGAGTCGCGGTTTCTAGCCCTGATGTCACTAAAACACGCCGTGTAGGGGAGCACGTTAAATCTATCGAGGTCCCAAGTCCACCTGTTGAAGTAGAGTGGAAGTTTGGAGAGGGAGATGCCAGCTCAGATGTCGTCCTCATCACTTGCCCGAGATTGAAAATTATGAGGTCAGTCGCCAATAGCCCTCATGTTGCTTCTAGGTGTGACGTTAATAAGCAATCATACATCGATTTTACAACTAGAACTCCGAAAAATCGTTTTTACAAGTTTAATGTAGCCCTGAAATTATTACAAAAGTAACGCCATCCTACAAGTAAATGCCACAGTTAAAAATAAAATAATTTACAGCTAATGTAATGTCCCCATTTTATATAATAATTAATATTAAACATTGATTAACTATGGGTAATTTTTATTTCACTTTTATAAATTTACAGTTAAATGAGTACAAGGAATGAATTCAAAAATGAAGAATTCGTATGCGATAAGAATAGGAAAAAAAAACAGAGAAAAATTTTCTCCTTAAAAGTACCTGATTAAAATTAATCATCAAATCTGCAAACCTCAACTTCATGTTGTAAGTTGTTGCTAAAAAAAAACATATGTCCTTCCCATTTGGTGTAAACAAGACAATAATTTGATCCAAAAGACAAGGCTGGAATGTAACATAAAACTCGCAAGTTTCTTTTCTTTTTTTATAAATCAGTCTTAACCTTAATGTAAGGAGTTATTTGAGAAATAAACCGACATCATTAAAAATCAAACTGATTTAATACAGAGCTCCGCTGCTTTGAAACAGCTAATTAACAATGAATTAAATTTTCCTGTCAAAGATCTGTAACATCAAGCGACCTATTTTTTCACTGTAACAGTCCCGCTTTCCCCACCCCTCCCCCAGACTGTGCGTGGCCATTGCAAAACACAACGACCATGAAAGATTCATATGACTCGGATCACTGTTCTGATACATGATATGTTTTCACTTTTTTTTTTCTTCTTTTCCTTCTTCTTTCTCTTTCATTCGATTTTGTGTTTCAATAAATGTATATCGCTCATCTATGTGTCTGTGATTCCAAATGAAATAATTTACTAGACTTGATTAAATGAAAATAAGTCTAGACTATATGACACCTCTTTTGACAATCAAAAGGGTTTAAATTTTCATTCCAAAATGAAGTATCATGACAAACAAAAAAAAGTCACACGAAATCTAATTTTCGTTGGTTTTTTTTTTTATTATTATTATTATTAATGTACGGTTAAAATTCCGTACGCGATGCACCTGGTTGATTGGTTTTATTAATATGCCTCGACTACACGGTGGGTATATAGTGGCAATAAGGCTCGAACCCATGACCCAACAAAAACCACAGGTTGCGGGTCCGCGACCATGACCAATTTGCTATCGCCGCCACGATGCACAAGAAAACAATGATAGTTAAAATAATTAATAATGTCAAATTATAGTTAAATGCAACACATTTTATTAAATTTATATTTTCAACATAGTTTATTAGTAATTTGTAAGAGCGTGCTGTAACTGCTTAGTACTTTATTATATATATATATGTGTGTGTGTGTGTCCCATATTGTTTTAAAATTTGACAGCGGTTGTTGTGATTATAATGTTTTCGAAAGAGTTCAGTCTCCTGTTGCAGATTAACATAGTTTACACATACTGAAGACAATGTACACAGGAACATCACAATACTAGGAGGACGAATCACAATAATGCAAACGCACGGGTTGACGACGTAAAAAGCAGAGCTAAAAGAGAACGATCAACGGCTTACGTCGGCTTAAATAACCCAGAAAATCGGGAAGTTCCGGAATTTGCCTTAGGTTGCAATTAGTAGAGGCTTGTGATACTTGCACTACACGCGCGACTTTGCCAAGCGAAGATGACAGTTCTGTTAAAAATCGTATAAAAGTTGGTTGGTAAATTAAGTCGGGTAAAGTTGAAATGGAGTGTTGAAAAAGAGAAAGAAAGTAAAAAAGAAGAAAAGGTGATAACGCGGGCGGGCTCATTACACACATGCGCGCATATGTGAAGTAAAAAATGTTTTTTCATCAAAAACCTTCCTTTTTATGAACAAATAGGCCGTTTTCGTCTCTACTACATCATGTCATATCCTCAATTAAAAATGACCGTTTAAGAAAGCTTATTTAAATGTATGAAAATAAAACTTCATAACATGAAGGCCTGGTTATAGAAATTAAATTAAAACTTATTTAAGTGAAATTAACACATATTAATTATTAAATCAGATAAATAATTTTTCTTAACATTTTACTCGAATTTATTAGCTAATGATTTTTAAAAACTGCTATTCAATAATATATAAAAACAATAGGAAAGGATTAAAGATCAGGGAAAAAGCCTTTTTTTTATCAAAATAAAATAAGTTCAGCTTACGTGGAAGATCGCTTGCTGCTGTTGTAGGAACAGATGGTGTCTGTGGCCTCGGACATAGGGGATCCACTTCTGACTAGAGGAAGGAGGGAGCTCTGCTTTTCTGGGGTAGGAACGAAAGTGGACACCGAGCTGAAGCTGGAAGGGGGCGACGTTGAATACGGAGACTTGCTGGTGTCGTCTACTTTTCCCACCACCGTCGTGTGATCTGAAAATATTCAATTTCATTCCATTACAGAATCAAAACAAAAAGGATAGATGCAGAGGGGGAAATCATTCTGAAACATACGTGTATCTTTCTCGGATGAATTTACCTCTTAATTAACTCGGGCCGTCGTTGCCTGATTGGTAGAAAAGGAGAATCGAAATTCACTAGTTAGGGATAATAGAGTTTACTGCATGTGAATTACATTAGTCTCAATATCCTCAACAGGAGTGAAAGTCAGGAGAGAGTAGAGAGAGAGGTACAAAATCTTCGTAACTTGAGCGTAGTTCAAAATAGCGCGTTAAGCACAACTGAACTAACGTTTGTAGATCTAGGAAAACAAAAATTGATATATTTTATATTTTTTATAATTATTACCCTTTTACTCTTTCATTCATTTTATTCATAACTTCCTTCGTGTCACGAATGTAGGGTTTGATTTAAATCAGCAATACCATAAGTTTTATTCAAACGCAGTCTTTTCAATACCGAGGACAACAAATGAACTAGTGTCTCATTCGATTTAACTTTCAAAACGAGTTTTGCTACCAATAATCCATTGCGTAAGTAAAGTAATATTATTTAAGAGACTACTAGCTAAAGTCTAGGGGTACAGTATAGCTTAAGGCCTCTTAAATGTTTTTAATTATAAGTGTTCCAATATTATAAAGCGCTGGACGGGGCCAACAACATTTGAAAGCCTCGATACTGTGTAAGACTTGATAAATACGGGAATCATGACCCTTAGAAACCCCAGTGATATTTTTCCCATGGAGTGAATGTCTTTGGTAAACACTGGTGATGTGTCCTCGGGATACTTTAGCGATCCATCTCTACCTTAGATATTTCGTTTTGTCAAACAATGGTTTCTTTTTCTTCCGATTCCCTTGCGTCTAGATCACAGTAACATACGGATTGGCGCAACATATTCAGATTCGGCTCTGACATCATAAACCTCTACTTTCACTCATTGGTCCTGTGGTTTGATGTGGCCCTTTGTGCAGCTCAAGAGTGACGACAGGTTAAACCTAATTCTGTTAACAGTACCTTGTTTTCGTTTAATGCGATTTCTTTTTCTTTGAACGTTTTTTCTACTGTTTGCATTTGATCGAATTAAAGATTCGCTTTTTTCAACTAAGCCTCGAAATTCTGAATATCTGGTAGATGACGAGGACTGCCATGCACTTTCCAAACCGACGCCACGTCAACTTAAAGCCCCAAAAAATTTCGTGAGAATCATCCATTGCTATAATATAGTCTTTGTTTAAAAAAATACATAAGATCTAATTCTAACACTCATTGAGATACAATTTCATTATTCTACCAGCCAGGATAACGAGGCCTACGCAGTTGTGAACTTAGAAAGCAAGATACAATGTTTAGGATTATACAGGGCGTTTCGAAACTCTTTGGCAAAAATTTAAGGAATGATAGAAAACATCTACACAAGCAATTTTCTCACTACAATGCAAGCGGTAAACCTTCAGACATTACGACAGACCTTCATATTTCCATTACGACGTTGTAATGGAAAGCACAGACCACGAGTTTTCTTTCCACGTCGTCATTTCTACCGTGGATTTACACATCGTCCATCCTTTTCCTGATTACTGTACATCGTCATGCCTCCTGAAATCTAAGGTAGAAATGACGATGTGTGAAGAAAATTTGCGCTCTGTGCTTTCCATTACAGCGTCGTCTAGCGGTTTACCACTTGCATTGTATGGTGAAAATTACTTGTTTAGATGTTTTCTATCATCCCTTAAATTTTTGCCCGATTTTTGATACAACCTATATACTCGCACACATGTAATATATGACTGTGACTCAAAATTGTGTGTGAGAGATTATTAAAAAAAACTAATTATGACGTTCTGATGCGGGATTAATCCGCAATTAAATTTGATCAAAATTGAAAAATTGTATCATTCATAAAGATGATTGGGTGAGGCGTTGAAAAATAGGTAAGGGACTAATTGGGTAGAAACATACTTTTATTGAATTCTCTCTTTAGTAAATTGATAATAATGTGCTGAATGGAGCCCGAAACAGCTGAAAGTCTTGGAACAAATCCAAGAAATATAATGAACTAACATGAAATGCGAAAGTTTAAAAATTTGTGATCTTTAATTTGGGAGATGTATTTAGTTTCGGTCCTAATCATTTCGACACAGACTTGATTTTATGAAATATCATGCCAAACGTATTTAGTGAAATTTTCTCACATGTATATTCTTGTTTATCGCAGAAAAATATAAGCGAATAAAACAACCCCAAAAAATAAGGAACACAATTAAATATTTCAAAAAAAAAAAAAACACTGAAAAGGTATTTTAATAAAATCGAAAATACTGAAATATAAAACACTCAAAAGTATTTTTAAACTATGTATTTCGAGTAATGGATTAAAAAAAATTTAAGTTAATTAATTGTTTCCTGAAATTCAGAAATTTATAATTGCTTAAGTCGGAAAGATTCCGAAATTCTTGAGTTCTGCGTCTTATGTGTGTCTTTGAAATTATGAAATTAATACGAAAGAAAAGATAATATATCACTATGAGCGTAGTAAATTTTTATAACGTTTGAAGTTTATTTTAATGTAGCTTCTTAGAGCATACTAATTATTAAAGATTAAGAAATGCATGTCATATTTAGTAATCATTTAAAACAATTATCAAAGAAATTATTCAGAAGCTGCTTCGCAAAAGTTGAAACAATTTTTCAAAAAGATATTTTTATAGAACAGAGAAAAATATTTTACCTCTTATGATCCTGGATATTTGTTTGGAAATAGCTGTATTAAGATCTTCTAAAAGATCAAATACGGTTCTTTTCGAATTATTTTCTAAATTTACATCAATACCTGAATTAAAAAGAAAAATTTAATTTTCATTAATATTGAGCACAATAACTCAGCTCTCATTCAACTAAATTTTTTAAGAATATAACAAGAGAAACTGACAAAAAGTTAATCCTTAAAAAGTAAAATAAATATATTTAATATTTTCTGTTGAATTGACTTCTGTTTGCGGTAAAATTTTGTTACAAAACAACATAAATTTACTAGTTTATAAATCGTACTCATCATTTCGATAATTTTCATCCAGATAACGGTATGGATCATTAACAACGTATTTGACTTTCCTACTCTAAATAAATCATAAACATTATTCCCCAAAAATTTTAAAAATTAAAAATATAAATAATAATAATAATTAAAATGAATAGAATAATACATTTACGACAAAGAAATTGTCAATTTACTCAAAAACTTCTATTTCGTAAACACAAAACTTCGCAAGCGATAAAAACGTGTTTCTTTCATTTATGTCCTAATATGTTGTAGGACTCAACCAAAAATAATTTTCACAGGATACTACTCAACGCCCATCTCATAAACAAACATATTACCCCAAGCTTTCTCTCTGCAACTAAATATTTCGCAGTAGCGGTGTCCTTAAAAACTCATTACAACAGACAAACATTTTACACTACAGTATAGCAAATTTAATTTTTTAAAAATAAATAAAAATTCAAATTCAAAAAATCTTAGAATGTTTTAGAAAAATCTTTCATTTTTACAGTCATATTAATTTTTATAAAATAATTTACCTTAATATATTGCCTTGTAAATAAAATAGAGAGATAACTATAAGTTCAAGGATAATTTACAATTGTTAATATTTTTTTTTATATAATAAACAAAAATATATTCATCATTGGTTTACAGTTTAAAATCACAAAAAGGAAAATTTAAGCGAGTAAAGAATATTAGGAAAATAAGCATAAATATAACTTTAATTACATTTAGAAGTAGTTTTGAGAATACGAAATTTGTAAATGCTTATATAACGACACATAATTTTCCAAAACCTCCGAGTTCTCAAAAAAAATTTCATTCTATTCCTTTTTAACAATTAGTTTACTTTTCTTATAAAGAGTTCGTAAAATTTACATATTTAATATTTTTAAAATAATATGCAAATTTATTGAGATTTTTTCAACTATCCCATGAAAAATTTCTTTTACATACATATAGTGAGCTATTTACAAATAAATTTAATAAATATATCGATCTACGGGTTAAAAAATTCTTAACTTCTTTTCATAAATTTCATTTCAACTAATGAAAAATAAAATATGTTAATTTAGCTATCCTTACATATTTAACTGGATGGCTCACTGTACAAATACGTTCCACATTTTTAATTTTTTTATAAATGAAGCAATTTTTAAGTTTTTTTCATAATTGTCGTAAATTGACAATTCAATAATATCTATATATGAAAAAGATACGGAAAAAGAACATGCTTTCAACTTCACTTACCATAATCAAGTAACAATTTTACAACTTCTACTTTTCCATACAGAGCTGCTTCGTGAAGAGCGCTCCCACTTTCAGCCTGAAAATGAACTAACATTAACCAGAGCCAACAGAAATATGATATCAATCAATACTGTCGGCTATAACGATATTTTTAGCCCGTTAGTTTAGTTTTTTGTTTAATATAACAGAAAGGTAATATAAGGGAATTGGTTAAATTACTCTTTTTATTTTATAGGTCATGTGCTATTTTTCATCCCCTAAAAGTCACAGAACATACACACAATTAAAAAAAATAGAGAAATAGATTTTTCCTGTTTCCCAAGGCTAATGGGTTCTTATTTAAAACCATCCGAATAACAATTGAATTCCTATTAATAAAGATAACATCATTTGCAGTCGAATCTCTCAAAATGGATACTATTATAATTTAAATAACACAGAGAGCTGACGAAATATTTTACCTGTTTCTTATAGAAATATGTAGACAGAAAAACATTTATCCAAAATCCAGTATTTATTTAGGGAATATTATTTTATTGTATATTAGAAAATATGGAAATATAAATATTCAGGTAAGTAACACACACACAATCAACACATGAATTTTTTTCATAATTAATTTTTTTTTCAAAGCTCACGTGATTACAAAGAGCTAATTCACTTAATTGTAATCTGCTTACAGAGGGCCGACGCAAATTTATTTTAATGGCAGAAATTTTTTAGCTCTCAGAAAATCAAGCAAAAAATATATTTTTCATTCCCTAAATATTTCAACATTAATTACTCTCTGTTAATTTTAAAATTTTCATTTCAGACTTACGCATGTTATTTGATCCTAAAAGTTTCATACATTGCTATAATTTATTTTCAGTAATTCAGCACTTTAAAGAAACTAGAGTCTCTTTGTTGCGCTTCATAAAATTTAAGATCCTGAGATTTTTTTTCTCTCGGGTTATGACAACGCCCTATGGCGTAGACTTAGTCATTTAAGGTTTACTTAGCTTTTGTAAGCGAAAATTACGTTTCCTCTTCGTAACATTTTAGAGCTGAAATGAGAAATACGCCTCGAGGATTTTCCCGGGTAATCAAGACAGGTAACGTAGTGTGTGGTTAATGAGTTTTACTCTAAAATGGACGTAGGACCACTGCGCCTCAGTTTAAATTGTTGTATTTTTTACCCTCTTGTCTGAGTTTTGGGTGTAACACTGCCAAGACCTAATAAAAAAGTCTGACTGACAAAATTTGCTCGCGTTAAATTCCCATTTGTCCTTTCGAATATTTACTTGTTAGCGCCTTTCATGTAAAGAACTAAAAATGAAATAAAGAGAAATATCTAGCGTATGAACAATCACTGCTTATTTCTGGAAAAATGGAATGATATTGATGAAGTAGAATGTCCTTACTTGTCATTTCGGTATCATTTTGAGTACAACTACTACAATTTTCAGGTGCAACTTTTGCTACAATAATAACGATGTAACCTAGGTGGAAGATTTGAATACTTCCTACTAAAAATATTACAAAAGATGTTTTCACAATTTGAAAAAGAAATTTAGTATCCTATCATTTAGTATTTCTATTCATATGAAATCAAAAGGAGATTGTATTTATAGATCATTGATATAGTTATTGTCAATCTTTGTCCAAAAGTTTTGTGTTAATTTACTTTTAAAACTAATTAAGAGAAAAGTTTTATAAAATAATCCGATAGAAATAAATCGCAGAGAATATAAAGCAGGAACCACATACAAAGTTCTTTGTTAATCTTATAAATCTTGCATGCTGATTGTATATACTTCTAAGCCTTGTTAAAGTGGTTTGGAATACCCTTGAATTTTTAAATCGCGAAAACTTTCTTGGATGGTGAGAAAAAAAAATGAATGACATGGCATATTGATATCACTACGCAAGATTTTTATTTATTTACAAAAAAAATTATCTTGCAAAGAACCTAAATTCACAAGTGTGTGTGTGTGTGTTTTTTTTTTTTTTTTTTCCTTAGCGCGGAGTGGGGGAATATAAGCTCGTACTTCTCCTTTACCAACGAATTATTTATTTCAATACCGAGTATCTAACGTGGGAATGTATCCATTACTAAGAAATTGAGCCTATGTGTGATATAATTACGATAAAAAGTAACAAATAGACTCTTCTATTCATATTATAATCAGGAATAGAACTGACTATTTATGACATAAATAGTAAATTCTGTTCATGATTCGGTGACCAAGATCCAAGATGAATTAAATTTCTACGCCTATATTATTGTTAAAATTTTATCTTTTACTGAAGCTATAGCTCATTTCTGAGTTTGAAAGGACAGAAACTTTGAAATATTGAAATTCTTTTGTACTTTTCATAAATATTTCTAAGGATATTTAAAACAAAAAGATTGCTCGTCATAATTAACATATCATTTCCTACGGATTAAATAAAACCATGACAGTAAGAAATAAATGATTTAAGCTACTTAAATAATAAAGCTGAATTATTATACTATTTAGGAATAATTAAAGACTTCAATTAAAATTAAATCATCATTATTTATGATTATTGAATAAAATATTTTGAATTCAACCTTGATACTCCTCAAAATAATGATAGCTTAGCTTCTAAATAGCAAGCATGTTACAAAGTTAGCCTTTTTAGAATACTGCGTAAAAGAGACACTGACCGAATAATTGACATCGAACCCTCCGTCCAGCAAGACCTTGACCACATTTTTGTGACCATTCCTGGAGGCTAAGTGAAGCGGTGAATGCCTCGTGGTACATTTCTTGAGCAATGAAGGATCTGAATCCACGAGTAGTTGGACAGTCTCCAGCCGACCATATTGGGCTGCGAGGTCCAGAGGAGACTCGTCCTTGAGATTCCTCACGTTCGGATCGGCCTCATGCTAAATAAGACCCAAAAAAAGGGGGATACTTTAAATAAAAAGAGTGAAAATGCGAGTGTTAAGAGTGAGAAAAAAATTCAATAGATTTTTCTTAATAAGCTTTTCAAAACGAAAAGCTAACAGATCGTAATTTTTCAATAAAATTCATATTTTAAAATGATACAATTTTAATTCTTTTATAACAAAAATTAAAATTGTTACACATTGTTTGATATGTATAAAGATTCATTCAGTTAATCACGTAATATATTTTTTTAAAAATAAGAAGAGGAAAAATATTTTAAAAATGTATTTAAATTCAAAATTTTATCGTTACATTAGCAACTGAGGAGTCAAATGACTAGCCGATTATCTTCTTAACAAAATATTCAGAAGAACAGGAAAAAATCGATCCGATACACTTTCTTTTAATTCCATACAGAAAGAAAACACATTAATAATTATTAAGAGCTTTAAAATAATATAAATGAAATGTGATTAATAATGGCTCCAGAAAATCAAAATTTTTGCATTAATCTTGTCTTTGAACATTGAAATAATAATAAATAAAAAAATCTGCATGTATTTTTAATTTAATACGAAAACTACCATTAACTTACTATTTTTTTTTAAAAAAAAATAGAATAATAAACTAAGAAATGTGTATAACTATTTTCTTATGCAATCCAAATCAAAATTTAATAAAAAAAATCAAATACATGTATGATTTAATCAAATTATATCAATTATGTTTATTATGTTAATATAAAATTGAAAGCCCATGAAGGAACTTCGAAAGGTGAGACGGATTGTGATTTTTTATTACTTTATGTAAGCATTCATAAGTAATTCCAAGAATGAAACTCTCTAAGAGAAATTGACCTTTTCGCTAGAAGTGTAACGTTTATGGATGAGTTAAAAAGATCTGTCATACTTATTACGCTGCAATGGAAGCATGACAAAAACATCAGGAACTGATAAAGAATATACGTTAAAAATCAATATTTTTCAAAGCATTTCCTGCAGATTTTGTTTTAAGAATACAAAATGTTATTTTCGGTTGAGAAGATAACCTTGAAATCTAAAGGAAGAGTTACAACTGGTTCAGCTCTTTTCATTTTATTTCTTTGAAAAGGTATTAATCAATCTAAAAAATTTTCTCTTTACAACAAAAATAACTAAATTTAAAATTTAAAAGAGGACAAAATTATAGCATGATAAGCCTCCTTTCCTAAGGAATAAATTCTAAGTCATACTTCCTGCTGATAATAATTAAGAATAGAGAGCCAATGCCCAATGTCATTTTCGAAACCATAGTAACCTGGTGATTAAGCCTTTGATTTCAAATTATTGGTTCTTTGTTCTAAATCTTTATTCCACTCAAGACTGTCATGTGAAATTATGATGGTAGATGTATATTTGGTAGTGCTGATCGCAATTTAGAAAGCATATGCAATGATGATTTTCCTTTCCAATAAAAATAAATAAATAATAAAATAATTCCATGTCATACTTCAAACAGGTTTTACTTAAGAATAGAGAACCTATGTCCAGTGTCATTTCCGAATTAATAACATAATGAATTCGGTGCGTAAACCATAGTAACTTGGTTATTAAGGCCTTTGATTTCACGACTACTGGTTCTTTGTTCTAAATCTTTATTCCATTCAAAACTATCATGTGAAACGTATATTTGACTGTGTTGATCACAATTTAGAATGTATATGAAATGTTGATTTTTTTTTAGTAGATTTACTAGGTATGATGAATGAAATAAGCTTCTAAAATGCATTAAAAATTAATTATGTTTCTCAAAAGCGCAATTTTGGTAAATCCAATAAAAACCTAGCAACTTTGAATATCCTACAATTTATTTAATTTTCAACAAACTCTTTCTAATTCAATGGTTAACCTGAAAATCATTAGCTCTTGAAACAAACTAATTCTAGGCTGCTTGAATAACATAATCAAATTTGTAGTTACCTCACTCTCTTTTTTTCTTTATTCACTGTAACCGAAAGACTGAACCGTAAAAATAAAGGGACTTTAATGAATTTAAATAAGTTTTATTCCTTTAAAAAAGAATATTATTTAATACTATTTTACGATGAAAGAAGAGACAAAAAAGTACACTGTGAAATAAATTAAAATCGTTTCAAATCATATGATTTTTTACATATGATTTAATTGAATAATGAATCGTACTGACCTAACTATAGTTTTAGATATTTAGATTATATTTAAACAATATCATGATACAATGGCCAGTACGTAAAAAAAAAAATTAACCTAATTTTTTCTTATTTTCATTTTCTTTTTCCTAATTAATATTGTCATTCATTATTCAATCACCCATTTAACTTTTACTAATAACCACAGTCCTTAGAAGAGAATTCTTACTTTCCTTTAACAAACATATTGTGACATTTTTTTATTGTATAGCATAAAAAAATAATTAAAAAATGTTTCGTTATCTGGAATCTGTTATATCGATTAGTTTTTATTACTGGAAATAGTAATTATGGGAACAAAAATTTTACAACTATTCTATTTTTTTACAAATCGGAATTAAATGTTACGCTTTTCACGTTATAAAAGATTTGATAATTAAATTTAAGAAATAATTTACGCAAAAATAACGGAAACATACCTTGAGCAGTAAAGATACGACCTCTGTGTGGCCGTACTGAGCAGCGGAGTGCAGAGGCGTTTCCCGATCGTGATTCTGAAATGAATTATTTAAAAAAAAAATTGAAAAGCGTTATTAATATTTTAAATACTTTTAAAACAAATATTTTAGCATTGCTAAGAAATAAAGTGTTAATTTAAATCTTCTGAATGAAAATCACATAAAAATAATATTTTATAACAAATACATTATTGATCAATCTTAAGAAAAATTTCTTTCTTTCTTTTTTTTTTTTTTTTTTTTTTTTTAAAAAATTCATTCCTGTCATTCTAATTTTTAAATATTTTGTAATAAGCAAAATTATGTTAGTAAATTACTATTTAAGTATGAAAAAAATTGGGAGAGCATATATTTTTTTAACTAAATACAAACATATCTTTCGAAGTTCTCATTTAACTGAAAAAGTGGCAACCCAAGTATAAAAATTTTGAAATAATAATAAAGATAAGTACACCAAAATTTTAATGAAATTAATTTACAAAAGAAAAAAAAAAAAAAATTAAGAGAAAAATTATGAAAAAAATAAAAATATAAAAAATAAATTTAAATTTTAATTAAATTAATATAAAAAAAAAAAAAAATTAAGAGAAATATTCTGCAAGAAATAATAATCTACATAATAAATTTTCCAAACACGCAACCTTATCATATTTGGCATCTAAACTAAGCCACATAAATAAACTTTCAAAGAACGAATGAACAGAAATAAAAAGAATCTAAAGAAATAAAACAACGGCCACAGTAACATTTTGTTTCAATTATCTCTGAAGAAAGACCGTGGGAATAAAGAATATCCCAGTAGTTAACTTTTCCCCATTGTAATACAGCGTGCGACAATCCAAGTACTTAAATCTATTCCATATGCATAGTTGCGTCATCTGCAAAGGCCTCCCGTGAATAAAAAAATAAAAAAAAAAACTAAACACAGTTACTCATCACTAAATGTTTTATAGACAAATTACGGTTCTTTGACAACCAGGTGCTCAACGACATGCGATTATTGCTACAGACTAACAATCATTTTATTCTCCGAGATATAATTGAGATGAAAGATAAAAAGAATGGTTTGGGCAGGGTCAGAGGGTTAGAGGAAAACAAAATCATCCACCACCTTGACCTTGACATCCACGCTCGAATGAACAAACGTTCGAACAACATTCCCCGGGCCCCATTGGCATTGTTGATTGTAAAATAAAATCATCAGATTACTCTTCTAAAATGCAATCGATGAAATTCATATATGAAAAGTAGATATGCTAATGGAAACAAATATAAATCGGTTTGTAGTTTGTGCTTGCGAAATTTATCATGAAAACATATAATTTTAAAATAAACTTACAGCGAGGTTAACGTTAGGAACGGAAGGTCCCTGTTCCAAGAGCATTCGAACGATGTCGGTGTTTCCGGTCCAAGCCGCCAGATGGAGCGGCGTCGAGCCTTTGTGATCGACAACATTCGTGGAGGCTTCGTACTGCAGCAACAACGAAACGATCTCTCTGGAAAAAGGGACGAAAAAAATCCATCATTTTCTGTGATTTATAATCTTTAAAAACAATGCAGCATTTCTTCCATACAGAATAAAAGTTGATAAGTTATCAATTCTATAACAAATGTCATGTTAAGAAAAATGCGTGCAATTTATAGAACATATGCATTCCTTCGAAGTGTTTCGATACGTAATCTTCACGCGCTTTAGAAAAATTGTTATTTTTATTCTTACAAAGTTAAAAAATTGCAGCACACTTAATTCTACAAATTTCATTAATACCATGATTACTATTATTATATAAAAAATGTCTGTGATAAAAATCATTCTATGAAATAATAATCCCATGATTTTTTTTTTTTTTTTTATAGTTAGCAATGCTTAATTCATAAAAGATAAAAATTAGAGTTGAAAGACGCAAATTTTTATATAAAAATATTTATTATAAAGAACTCTGCGCTGCTCCTAAATACAATGTTTTGGCTTTTTTTTACATAAAGGAATATTTTTTTCATAAAAAAATATTTCAGAAAACTGATATAATAATTCACTAAGATAAGCTTTTGACTACTCAACATTTCGACGGATTCTTTATTCATTCAAGAAGCAAATTATGATAATTGTTATCAAAGTAACTATCTAAAGTTATATTAAATTCAACTGTCTCGAAGCAGTTCTCTGTCTCCCTTACTATCATATTTTAATTGTTTGAATATAATTCCAATTTATAATTACTTTTTCCTAAATACATCCCACCCTAATTAATTTATAAGTATTTTAACTGTGTTATTTAAATAACTGTATACCATATTTTGAAATAAAAGCTCACTAGCGGATATTTTTAATCAATATATTTTAAATTAGAAGAGCACTTACTTATGGCCATTAAGAGCAGCATGATGGAGTGATGTATAACCACTTTGATCCTGAGCGTTAGCTCCAGGTCCTCTTCTTAAACTACAAAAGGACAAAAGTAGGATTTAAGGAAACAGTACACCTTCAAAACACAATTTTTGATTTTTAATTCTCAAATTCAATCTTTTATGTTCGAAAATCTGTTTGAATTGCGTTTCTATCTTATTTAGAAGCTGAGTTACAGCTGTTTTAATATTACTTAAAATTAAAAAATTTTCTGACCTGAAAACGACATTTTTCATTACTGAAAAACACAACATCTCAAAATATTATGCATCAATGAACCAGAAATTATGTGTGTGTGTGTGTGTGTTTTGAAATACCCATAAATAGAATAGACTTTTCTAGAGATTTAATATTGAGTAAAGTGTTTTATAATGCAATAAAGTGAAAATTACAATGACTATTAAAATAAAATGTCAGTGTTCAGAACTTTAACTGCCATAGCTTCCTACATAAAGGCTATATTATCAAAATAATAATAAAGGCTATCTATTCCCTAGATAAGGTTATATTTAGTATTATTCAATTTACAAAATGTCAATATATTTATTTTCTTTTGAGTAACCATGCTTTGTGGAAAATCTTAATTCTTGCTTATATTTTTATAAAATTCTCTTTTGACAGTACAAATATACACTAACAAAACTTTTCTTTTTTTTCCTTCTAATTTTGAAACCTCATAAGGTCATAATATGTGCATTAGTAGGCAAAATTTACGTTAATCCAAAAAAGATTTTTCGAACAATTATTGTGAGATTTATGATACTTCAATTCTTTGATTTAAATGTATTAAGCTTGAAATTCTTTTCTTGTAATAAGATTAGTATTTAATGTAATTTTTGTATTCCAAAAGACATGAACATTATTTCATTTTAGCCCTCTTCCAATTTTTTAAGAATTTCTTCGTTAAACTGAAAGTAGTTAGAGGTGCATCGAAACCATAATAATCGTCCATTTGTTATAATATGAGTAAATATTCATAAAAATTCTTAAAAAATAAAGGAAAAAAAAGATATTTATAACTATAGACAAAAAAAATATGCCTTATCTCTTTCCAATTTTTAAGATATAAATTAGTCATAAATATTAACAAACAATCAAATTCAATTCATCCATTTTTTTTTTTTCATATCAAAACAAATTAGAACTTAAAACAATTAAATATCATTAAAATTTCAGTTCGACACAAATATTTTTTGCGATCAATATCACTTCACCAAAGCCTGTAATAAGATGTATGTTGTTCATTCATTTATTACAGCACATGTTAGCACAGTTTAAATAGTTTTAAACGATTGCTTGAATATGATCCGTATGATATGCTCTGTATGATTTGAAAAAAAAAGTTTTAACCTATTTATATTAAATGATCATTCAATTTTCGAAAAAAGAGAGTAGTTTATACAAGCTCACAATAGTGTGTGTGTGTGTGTGTGTGAGTGTGTGTGTGTGTTAAGTCAGAAGAGAAAGAAACTTTCCCTGTTTGGGAAGTTAATACAAAAATTATTTAGAACACATGGTATTAAATTTAGGGGTCTTTAGGTATCTTATATGGAGACGAAATGTCTGGAAGAGATTATCCCTACTACTTCAGAGCGTGAGAAACGAACGAACGAAAATAAAGACGAACTCCTTACTGTGATAGTATGTGATAGTTACAGTATGGGATAACTTAAGAAATTAAATTTGATTTAAGAGAAAATTTTAAACACACACACACAATAATATTATATACATATATATATATATATATATATATATATATATATATATATATAATGCAATCCAAGAATTTCATGTAAACATTATTCATTCATATAATTTTCGTACGTACTTCCACAACTTTTTTTTTATTTTCACATTCTGGAACGAAAATTAAATTTGCAGACTTTGCACGCTAATTATTATTTTAAGTAGATAATTTTAGAATAAATAGGTATGAAGTGTCTGAATCACTTTATTTTATTTTGCTAATCTAAGAAAAACAGTTAAAACTTTCTTTACGAGAGAAGAAAAACGTTTGCAGGTTTGATATGCATGAAATAGGAATGCTGCTGATTTGTTTCCTTTGCAGAAACGAAAAAATGCTCCCAAAAACTGTTGTTTCGTAATTTGAAGTTTATTAACTAGAATCTAATTGTATACGAATACAACTAATAAAGAAAAACAAGCAAACGTAAGCAAAAAAATAGAAAAAGGAAAATAATATGAACTATGAAGGAAGTATTTGGCATAAATTTTAGTGACGTTCAAGTAAAATGAAGAAATACATGAACAATAAATTCTTTAATAATTAATTAAGGTTCCAGTCTTTTATCCATTTTGAATTCGCAAACATAATGTTAATGCTATGGAATTTTTACTACCGTCCTCAAAATTTTACTATTGTTTTTTTTCATCTATTTGAATGCAGACAAGTGTATCGGAAAGAGTAAAAAATAATTAAAGTTTTTGTAGAATTACATTTTTCTCTCCGATTTTCAAAAACATTTTTACGTCCATTTTAATGATTCGTTTGTGGGTTTTCCTGTCTTTAAGAAATGTTCTAAAAATATTATCAAAAACTCAGAGAGAAAATGCAATTCTGCACAAACCATTATTTTTTGCGCTTTCGGATGCACTTTATTTGCATTCAAATAGATAACAGTATCGATGTGAGAAAGGTAGTAGAAATCCAGAGGATTGATATTATGTTAACGAAAACGAAATGCCCGCTAGACGGGGTATTATTCTCCCTTTTTATCCAAACAAATATAAAAGTTACTGTTAATGGATGTCATTTTCTGTGAAGTAACCTTTGCTGTGCTTGGCAAGAAATACTTTAAGCAATGATATTTAAAGTGAATGAGTATTTGTATGCAAAGAAATTTGCAAAAAATTTCATTATCAATAATGCTTTCAGCATTTTGAAAATTGCTACTCATAATTCCTAATATATTTTAAGGAAAACGACTAATTAATTAACTGCACAAAGCAATTAGGTGATTCTTTACTGGTATTAATTGCAAACATACAATTTCTTCCTATATATGAGGGGGGGGGAAAAAAAAAAATGGTAAAAGACTACGAATCAAAAAAGGCCAACATCAAGAGGAGAAACAAAAACTTATATTTCTTCCTTTCACTTTCCAGAAACTCATATATTTTTTAAAGACATCGCCAGTTTATACCTGTCATTGAATCATCATCCAGCACAAACGCCAAACACTCTAAAAAATGCATTAAAAATCAATAGCTTCCGTTTCCAGAAAGAATAGTTCCTTTTTATAGCCGCAAACTCTCACATTGGTGTGGTCAGCACTCTCCTAAATTGACTCCACGTGTATTTTCCTTCGTGCTTATTTTTGTTAACGGGTGCTCTGGCCCAGGTAGTAAGTATAAAACTGCTCTCGCCGCAGGCCCTTCACTAAGATCTTGGCAATGTTCCAGTGACGTCAGAACGGACGAACCAGGACCCAAGGATGGGGGAGGATGTTTATTTTTAGCAACACTTAAAGAGAGCTTCCTCTTGATATGCTCCATGGTTATCTGATGCGGCGCTAGCCTCTTTCATAATTCTGATACCAGAAATATGAAGAGCTGTTTAAGAATGCTTTCATCTGATGTTAGAACACAAAACCGAAGCTCGAAACACCTTTTTCGATAGAAAATTGCTCCAATATTAATATTGCACTTTGAATTCACTACCATATAAAGAACTTTTTAAAATCTATTTTATTTGTATGAATGTGTTAATTTTTTTTCATGTATCTAATATATCAATCCCTATACTTAAATATTTAAATTTAAAAGTCCACTTAACATTAAAGTTTAAAAAATATAAGTATATGTTAAATGTTTAAATATTTTAGCATACCGATTAGTAAAGGGATATTTATATTTTATCGTTTCCTGATACCTTATATTTATGTTAGAGATGATTTTTACCTGAAAAAAGGGCTTCGAATTTAAGATTCTATTCAGCAACATTAAATGGATTCAACCATTAAAATAAAGTTAGTATAAAAAAAATATTTGAAAAAAATAGAGTAAAAAGTTCCTTTTTTATTCCAAGTTTTGAAAGTTTGCATAAAATGCAATATTTCACAACAGTTAAAAAAAAAATTTGAACTAAATATGAACGGAAAGAAATTATAAAGAAACGGAAAGAAATTATAAAGAAACGGAAAGAAATATCTAAGATTTTCATCAATTCAAGTTTAATAATGTTCATGCGAACCTTTTTTTATAATGCTATGTTTTTTTAAGAAAAAAACTATAGATTTTTAAGAAAATATAAAAGCAAGTCATATAACAATCGTAAAAAAGTATCACATTTGTGGTGTTGGTTTTTTATTAGAGTAATGATAAATGACATATATGTTTAAATAATTAGTGACAACTTAT
Source organism: Nephila pilipes (assembly GCA_019974015.1). NCBI lineage: Eukaryota > Metazoa > Arthropoda > Arachnida > Araneae > Nephilidae > Nephila > Nephila pilipes. Next base: position 153,874 of record BMAW01028096.1, read on the forward strand.
TTCAAAAGAAATAATATATGAACAAGAATAATGCAAAAAAAAAAAAAAATCCAAGTACATGAGGTTTTTCTCCAAAAATATATTTTTATGTTTTCAGCAGTTAAAATTTTAAAAAAAATTATGCTTCAATTTGAAACTATATTCGAATTCAACCATTTAATACTTTTGTTTACCACTTTCCTTACTTTAACTTTGCATACGTTACAAAAATTTTCTGAATTAATTATAATTCAAATTTCGCTATTTATAAAATCTTACGTTACAAGCAACAGTCAAAATACAGAGTTTCATAAAACTAAACGAGAAGTATGTAATTGTTTAAAAAAATATTTTAGTTTTTAGTAGAATAAATCTTTAAACGCTTTATAAGAACAAAAAATTATGTGCAATTATAGTAAATTTGATTACTATGAAATGATCAAATTGATTATATAGAGCATTTTTAAGTTCATTTTAACATTATCATCCTGCATTTCTTTTAAACAATTTTGAAAATGCATATAAAATAGGTTTTTGGATAACAAAATTTAATTTTTCAAGTTAAATTGATTCAGATTTTAATGAAATGAATATTTAACAATAATTAAAGGTTATAATGAATATAAAAAAGGGGGAAAGGAGATAAAAACTATTAAAATTAACATATGTACTAAATATTTCGACCATTGCCTTAAATCTGTAATGTAGCTTATTATTGCCAAATCAAATCCACGGTTTTGATTAGGAACAGTCAAGAAATATGTATATATTTCATATTATTTTTATATTATTATTTTTATTTAGTACATATTCATTTCATCAGTGCATTTTCGAAAACACATGGCGAAAAAGCATTTGCTATAAATGGAACACAGTCAAATCAATTACCATATCTGTTTACTTTTTTTCGATTGCTACATATAATAATGCTTCAATTTGAAATCTGGCTCTGACATTGCACTCGACAAAAATATTTTGTCTCTTTCAGACAGTAAATTTTTTTTCATACATCACGATACACTACATCAATATCACGAATTTTCGTGATGACGTGCAATCCACAGACATCTATGTTTGCGATCCAAATATTTGCGCCTTATAGAGACAGAACGAAAATACATAATTTATACGTCAAACATTTACATTTAAATATATTACTCCGGAAGTGGAAATCGATCCCAAAAAAGGATTTGAACATTCTTGCGATTCAACAAGCCTTTTGTAGACCCTGAATTCCTCTCATTATATCTGATTCTTCATCATTATTGTAGAAGGTGCCGAATGTAGGCCAATATTTTTAACCATGGGGGAAAAAACAATTATCATCGATGTTAGAAAAGAAAACGTAATACTAGACAGCACTTCATCCCCAAACAGCTTTTATTTCATCTTCCCAAGAACTTTTATTCCTTCAGTTGGCAACTTGCCTTTAACCGATGACGTCAGTGAGGCCGACTAGAGGATGACAGGGGAAGATTTACGGCTCATCTTGGAAGAAAGAAAGCGGGAAAAATCCTTTTTCAGGATTGAGCGACGATTTATGAAATTTCCTGCGAAGGAAAAAAAAAGAGAGAGAGATAGCGGCGATGTTGATCAATTACGTTAAATTTCATTACGCCATATCTGTTTGATGAAATGCTTTTATGAAAGCTGTTATTGCTCTCAAGCAGCTGTAAACAACTCTCCAAGATTCACGAAGTTTGCATTCCTTTTAAGAGAGAGATTGCAGCAGAGTATTGCAAAGAAATATGCCCAAGAGTTTCAAGTACTATAAATAGATAATATAGAAATATTTAGATGAATCAATAAAGAAATTCTAAATAACCATTTATAGCAGTTAGTGAGTGCATTGATATTAAAAGGATTTTGTGCAACTCAAACTTTTTTAGAAAAAAAAAACAGATAGTTGTTACAGTTTGTAATTAATTTAATTAAGAGAATTTTACCACAATTCAGAAATAGATAATAAACAAAAGTATTGAAAAAAAAAAGTTGAAACGAATTGTATTTGGATATTTCGTATTTCGCAATGGATTTTATTGCTAAGGTTTATTTTCATCTTGTAGCACCCAATAGTGTCCAAGAAAAATCTCCTATATAGAGAGCCTAGGATCATTGTACTTTAAATTCCAATTATTCTTCAAGATAAAGGATATTGTTTTGTTAACAGTACATTTGAAGATGGGTCGGAACATTTAGCCTCCTTATAAATTACAAAAGTAGGCCTGCTTCAACTTTTTTGTTTCTCGAAAGCCGTATTTGAAACTGAAGTCCTAGTAATATCATGTTTTTCAGGTGATGAAATTAAATGAAACCTACAAGCATTACCATGTTTTTTGGTGGGAGGGGGGTAGATTATCCGATAATGAGCTTTACTCGTACAGATATTGTAATAGTATGCATATAAACGATGAATCTACGTCAAACGATTCGTTATCATGTTATGAAATATAACTAAAAGATTACTCACAGTAAATGTTTCATTTTCTTCAAATAAAGCGTCTGTGTAAGTGTTATAGAATTAATTCATATTCACACAATCTTTCTTACTGAAAAGGTAAGGCATAATTTCATAGGCGAAAGAATTTTAAACATTTATTTTAAAACATAAAATATAAAAAAGAAATGAATCAATCATATAAATATTTAAAAAGTTAATCTGGATTCGGAACTGAAATTTTCTGCGTCAAATCCTGAGACTACATTAAATCATTAATTATTGAAAATTTTTGTAAGCAATTTCAATATTAGGACAACTTGCAGCAAAAGCATGTGTTGACAAAAATAATTATTTGATCGTAGTTAAGCTATTTTTAAGACAAATCTTAGTAAATAGTACCTTTTAAGTACAGTAGAATTGCTGTTTTTATTAATAAGTTAGAGAATTTAAACATTTTGTTTAACAATATTTTGAATTAATTCGTTTTCGTACAGGTACACAGTACTTATTTTAGTAAGCTCATACAGATAAATAAGTAAAAAATTTATACAATTACCTGTAATACACTTAAGTTGTTTTTCTATGTTACAACTGAGTTATCTTACATCATCAGTCCGATGAGTTTTGAAAAATATTCATTGTAATAATTTTTCTTTCATTAATAAAGTTAAGACTAAGTTTAGTTCTTATTTTTTTTTACCTATCTTTTCCAACAATACCAAATCTAATTTCAGATTTTCATAAATTTCAAATCACCTAAAGGTTTTAGGAAACAAACAATTATTGTACTGATAATAAGAATTCATCTAGCATTAAATTTTCACAACATTAGCAATTCATTTTCAAGATTCTCCTCCCGCTATTCTATACTTTCTATAGAATAATCATGCACCGAAAGCAGCTTGAGAGATATTCATATCCTCGAGATTCTTTATATAAGAAGTCAAAAATATTTAAAAGATTTACTTTATAAATACCTATTGATGTACATCGTGAATGAATTAATATTGGATAGTCTAGAACGTGAATATCATACATACTAAAAATGTGTAGGATTGTCACAGCTGGATTTTTGTTTCAAAAAACATTCCTCGCATTTCTAGGCGTGGGACGAAAATAATAACTCTGAGATCACAAAAGAAGAATGAATAAATTAAGTCTTTGAAGTCATTTTTAAATACACTCCTCTGATTTCTTAGAATCCTTTTTGCTCTGAATATGCAATAGAGAAGGAGCAACCTTACTCAAATAATAAAAAAAACAAGAAAATAAACGGAAGTTCTTGCTTCCCACGGACATTACAATTTTTTTTTCTGCTCTGATAATGATCTGCAATCCTTGTTAAGGGAATGGAGGTTTCTCATTCAAAAGTTTAATAAGATATACTTATTTTATGAAATTCTTAGATTTATTTGATTAACAGGTTGCTTTCTCTTATTTATCAGATTTCTTAATTAAGTAGTTTAAGCTATCAAATTGATTGATAGCTATTTTATAACACGCAATATAAAGATGTATAAAATAATAAATAAGGCTCCGCAATCAAAAAGAGTTTACGCTTTTCATTTTCAACAACAAAAAAACATTGTAAATAAAGGAATAGGATGTCAAGCCTTTTTTTTTTTCAATTAACTTTTCTCTGAATAAAGCAATATATTTTTACGTGAGAGCAGTGATCCATATCCAGAAGGAAAATGATGAATTTTTCGTACTTTTGTTCACCGGAAGTTAGCTTTGGATCATGAGGCTATCGAACTTTTATTCAGATACTTTCAATACAAAAGGTATGTTTTGCTTTCGTGAATTCACGATTCAGTTTCAAAAAAAAATGAGCTTTTGATCAGAAAAATAACTATTTTTATGTATCAATCATACATATTGCAAAACTAAAAAAAAACATAAAATTCAAAATGTCATTTAATTCATTCTATTAAATTTGATAAAAATAAATGTTTTCAAAACTGACGTACTTTTTTATTTAAAAATTAATTATTGTACATTTTTAATTCAAAAATGTGACACTTTGAAATAAAACAAAAA
>BMAW01028096.1:158732-172976 GCA_019974015.1 Nephila pilipes
TTTTTTTTTTTTTTTTTTTTTTTTTTTTTTTTTTTTTTTTTTTTTGTAAGAACAAATTAGTCATGTAGAATACATGGATTCGATATTCAAAAAACCATTAAGAAAATATGACATCTTCGAATTACGAAACAGAATCAAGAATGTAGGTTTTTATCGTTCATATATTCTATACCTTTGGGATTACTAGTCAAAACAAATAAAAGTAAATTACTTAGCAACTGTACGAAAACACTCTTCAAAACAAAACTGAAAAGAAAAAAAAACCTGTATGAAAGTAATGATAAAAAAAAAAAACCTCCAAAGAAAGTATTCATTACGAATGATAAAACAAATTTAATAAAAGTAGCACAACAAATGCATGCAATCACTAATGTTCAAGTAAAAACAAAAACAAAAATAGACCTAAAAGATTTTTATTTTTTACTTTCAAAAACAATAGAGTATTTTACAAATTCGTGCAAATCCCCTAAACAATGGATTCAAGTCTGATAACATTTTAGTAAGCTAGTTAAGTAGTAGACTGACCCACTACGTGTATAATGACCAGGGATTAGATACAATCTGCTTCAAGAACATTAAATGCATCAATATTTGTAAAACGAGAAGTTTATCAGTAGTCATAATCCGTAAACGCAACATATCGAGTAGCCTGAAGTGGCGTTGACTGATATTTCAAATTGTTTGTAAAGAAATTTTTCCGACACGGATTTTAGTGATTGTGGAGCCTTATTTATTATTTGTAAAAAAGATGTTTTTCACCCTGCATGTTAAGACAACATTTAAAACTTTAATGTATTTGCAGTGATACAAAATTCTTTAAAAAAATTAAAAAAATTTGTTGAAAGAAGTGTATAATAAATGAAGTTAATACTATCTTATATGAAAATTGTATGAAAATTATGTTATATTACATTACATTACAATATATATATATATATATATATATATATATATATATATATATATCCATTTATTTTTCTTTCATTGTTACATTTCTTTCTGGATTTTTGTCTTTTTAAATATTTTAAATTATTCTTTCATAAATTTTCAGTATATATATATATATATAAATAATTTTCATAAGGGTGGACGACACACATCCATCTACTCTGATAATTAAGAACGAAGTGACACAGAAAATTTTCCTTGTTTATTTCTCCAGAGAAGTTAAATTAAAGATTATACAGATCACATGGTAATAAGTGTAAGGATCTCAAGGTATTTTACATGGAGACTTATTGGCGATTGGGAATATCCCTATTAGTTCATAGCGTGGGGAATGCTGATCTAAACATTTTTGGAAATCGTGTGATTAGATTAAAAGATTAAAAGGAATGGGATCACAAAATAACGATGAACGCTTGTCTATGGTAGAAAATTAAAATATTAGATAAATCAGGAAATTAATTCAATTTAAGGGAAATCATTACATATATGTGTGTGTGTGTGTGTGTGTGCGCGCGTGCGTTTTATGAAATAATTTGTGTAATGCTTTGGGTAGCTTGTATACATAACACTCGTCGTTGCAAAAAAGTTTCACTCAGAAAGGTAAGTAAATGCAAATTAATATATTGTTTCGGCTTTGTTAGACAAGGAAATGATGTAAGTGTCAGCTGCGGCGACACCAGCGATGTCAGCAAACACGGTACCTACTGTGGCACTATAAAGGCCCTTTAAAAGGTTCTTCAAAAGTGAGTAAATTTGGTTCCAATTAGTATACTTCAATTTAATTTATCGTTTTGAAATTTATATTCATTTGAGAAGAAAAAGTCAGTCATTTAAAAAGTTAGATGTCTTTAAGAAGCGTCATAAAGCTGTCTGAAAACATATGCTCATTCCGTCGGATTGCGCGTCATATCGGTAGGGCAAAAGTTACAGTTTCACGCTGTTGGTAGAATTGGGAACAAGCAATGGCGGCAGTTGCCTATTGGTCACTAGCATGAACTTGATTCATCAAGTCGTAAGTACGAATACTGATGATACTATAAGTTCTCCATGTAGTGAGCCAGTGCATGTTAAATCAGTAGAAGCTCCATGTCCTCCCATTGGAGAGGTATGTCGTCTTCGTCACTTGTTCGAAGCTCAAAATTACGAGATTCGTTGCCAATAGTCCTCGTGTTGCTTCTCAGTATAATGTTGATAAACTCCAAACTCAATGTGTACATAGAAGTCATAGCTCAGGACATGTACGCTGAGGGAGAGCTAAACGAACTATTAGTAGAGAAGATCGAAGAATGTTCAGGTAACACGAAGCACACCAATTGCGATAATTCCTGATATAAAACGAGAAGTAAGGTCTTCTCTGCATCATCCTGTAATTGCCAGTACCATTAGCAGATGATAGCATGCTTCTGAATCTCTTACACTGAGACCATTATGGAAATTGTCCCTGACATCTCAGCAACATCGCCAAAGATTGAAATGGTGCTACGAAAGTGCAGCATGAATCCACGCGAAAAGACAGCGAATCATCTTTAGTGAAAATAATCGTTTTTGTCTTTGTAATAATGATAACAGCACCCGTGAGTGGAGGCAACGCGGTCAGCGCCGCGGTGGGCGAATTTTTGTCACTCGTCACACATCCAAACAGCGAAGTGTAATAATATAGGGTATGATTTCGTTTGATGCCCGGTCACTATTGGTCTTCATCAGAATCATTTTGACGGCCCAAGGTAAGGAAGATCCGTTGACCGATGTCTATTCTTTTATTAAACACCCATCCCAGTCCTCTTTTTCAACAAGACAGTGTTCATATTCATACCCACTGCCATCTCAAGAGCTTGTCTTACAGACACAGATACTATGTTGTGCAGGCAGCATCGATAGACCTGTCGCCCATAGAAAACTTATGGGATGCTACAGACCGTTCTGTTAAGACTCCACTGATACCACATAATTTGCAAGACCTCCATGTCAAAATTCAATCTGCATGGGATGAGTTGAGTCAATGCGCCATTTCGAGCCTCTACGATTACGATTCTGAATGCATAAAAATATTGGCACCCCAACGTGCTCAATGAGAGTTGTAAGGATTTTGTTTTTTGATCAACAAATTTTGTCTACTTACACTCAGTTTTGTTGTTGTTGGCGAGTATATTAATTACTTTCGAATATCATTTCAATCTGACTGTACCTTCTAGCTGAAACTTTTTACAAATATAAAATATTATTTATAATTTTAATTTTTTTTTATTTTTGCTTTTATGGTGTTTCCAAATGAGTTTTTCAAAAAATTTCTGCTGAGTTTGTTAGATATCTGTAAAATATTGTTTAACCAGCTAATCTGTCAAAGGCCAGAATCAAAATTCATGAATGTTATATTTAACTTTCATTATGACGTTTCTTTTTCTGATATTCTTTGTTTTTCATGCCATGGTTTATAAAAATTAATGATTTGAACTTTATCTTTTTGCCATTTTTTTTATAAATGTTTGGAATGCTTTTTCAGGTATATTGGTCTTTTTCGCTGCGAGTTTTGTAGTGGAATTTTTTCTTTGTGCTAAGTTTTATCAGTTAAAATAAATTATTTTCTTATACTTTTTCTATATTCTAAAAATAATTTGTAAATTTTCTTTTTAATTCTTTAGAAAAATTCTTTTCTTTTAATTCTTGTTTATCATATATATATATATATATATATATATATATATATATATGAGAGAGAGAGGGGGGTATCGTAAAGTTGTAATTATTAAGAAATTACAACAGAGAGATCCCAGATACACTTTACTCCGCAAACTAAGTAATCTTTATGTACACACAATGTCGTAAATTATGAATATTAATGTTGATCTGTCTGGTTTCAGGAAGCCGTAGGTTGAAGTAACCTGCAGTAAGAAGAGATAAGAATTCAATTTGCTAAATTCTACAATGACGGCCTTCGAAAAGTTAAGAAACGCTGATAAAATTTTTTAACTCTGGATGCTGACTATTTAGGGAAGTCTTAAGAATAATAAACAAAAATCAAATTTTTACGTTAACCCTCATATATGTGTGTGTGCTTTGTAATGAATGAAAAAAGGTTAAATTTCAATATTTTTTGTTTAGAAGTAAAATTTCTGAAATTTCTGCAGATAAGTAAGTGAAGAAGGATTTTAATGTTTTAACTTTTTGATTTCTTTGTGTAAGCAAATTAAAATTATAGCAAGGAAATAGTATGCTCTAAACGCTCATAAAAATTTCTTTTTCTTATATGTGTGTGTGAAATTACATTTCTTATAGAAAGTTTTATAATTTTTATAAGTACCATCAAATACATATAATTCCGATAAAAAACTAATCTTTTTTTTAAAATCATTTTCTTCTAACCTGTAATACAGTAAGCGTGAAGACAATATTATAGATAGATATCATAAACTGTGGTTTAAATGTAACATTTTTATTAATTTTAAGAGAAGCTTGACATGAATTTAGATCAATAAATACAAAGAACTTTTGGAATACTGAAAACATAACACGTTTTTTTTTTTTTATCAAAAAGTATAATTAAAGCATTGTAATAATAAATAAAATAGTAAAAACATCATATAAAAAAGCAGAAGCATTCACATCGTTTATGAAATTTATTTAAACAAATATAATTTTTGATCGTTGTTCGAACTAACATTTTACACTGATCTGTTTTCTAAATACGAACGAACAACAACTTCATCATCGTTTCAAACAAATTCAGTGGTGTATAAAATTACTCTCTTCGTCAATTCAGAGGAAAATCGAATTGAAATTGAAATAAATTTCAAAGGAATGATTAACATCATTATATTCCTGGTAGATTCTCTCAATTGCCAATGTTACAAGTAACCTCGTTTTGCAAGCAATTGAAATAAAAATAGAGAAGTTTAAAAGAATTTCCAAATCGATCGAATCAAAATAAGGATGTTTTGTGTCATAACATAAGTATTTTATTCGTAACTGATCTCACGACTTCGTGCCGCTTGATATGATCTTCGAGCTGAGTCACAAGATAGCTACACTCAAAGGCATTTTCAATTGCGGATTGTGATTCACACTCCTTTGATTGCGCACCCGATTAAAACACACTTTATTGATTGACCTCGATGCTTGGAGACTGGAAGCATTCCGCCTTTTTTCTCAAGAAAGATGCCCGATTTTTAATTACACCCTTTAAAGTTATTTCAGGCTTCTTTCTAATTGAAACTTTTAAAAAGGAATTTTTAACGCGGCTTACAGACATGTCAATGCATTGTAAGAAACTAAACCGAAAAGATTATAGAAAAAAATCCTAGAACAGACAAATTTCAATTTTAAGCAAAATCACTGCTTAAAGTTTGTCTTTAAGACATTTTCAGGTTGTAAGGTAACGTTTTACAGAAAAATGGTAACAAGTAAATGAGAGAAAAATAACAATATATTTTAAAGATACTTCTAATATTTTTTTAAATATATATATATATATCATTTTCTTTTTTCTTTCTTCATTTACTCGTCTTCGTCTGTAATCTTGATATCTGTTGATTTACATAGTTTAAAAAAATTAATCTCATACATGATTCAAGGATGTCGTATACATATTCGTGAGTATAATGAAGGAAATCAAAGCCTTATTTCCACCTGAAGGCTTTAAAATTATATCCATAATAAATTGCAATCCAGTTTATCTTTCTTTTTTTCTCTCGCTTTAATTTTTTAATTAGTATATGTTTGTGCACGCGCGTGTGTGTTCGTGTGTTTTCTCTAACGTATAATATTCCCCCGCCCCCCCCCAAAAAAAAGGGGGTTGGGTTTTTTTTTTTTTTGAAAACATGAGTAAAGGATTGGTAAGACAAGTGACATATTCTTGTTACTCGTCTCACCTGTCATCTTAAATATTACTCTAATAAAAAAAATCTAAATTTCAACTTAATAAGTTCAAGTACAGACAAAGTAACTAAAATAGTCAATTATATGCCAAAATAGAATTTATTAATCCTCTAAAAAGAGGAATGCTTTCAACCAGTATCGTCTTTATTCGTAAGTAGTTCTAACCTCAACAAATCATGTAGACACACAAAAAGATCCCCGCGTACATCACACTATCACCCTTCTTATTACTGAAACCTTATTATATCTCGAATCGATTCTCTGTAGCTCTTATACAATTTTATTAAATATATTCATTCCACTTCTAAATTTTTTTTGATTTTCATCATCGTGTTTTCTTTTATTGGAAAGAAGTAGGAAAAATTTAAATATTAAGTTGTAAAGAAACCTGAGATGTTAGTTAAAGGAAATTTCGCGAACAGCTCACGTCAGTAACATTTCCAGAAACATTGTTTTAAAATCATCGCATAGCATTATATCGTTATACATTATTCAAAAATATAAATTTACATAATAAAGTTATAAAAATCAGTAAATAGTTTGACATTCCATAAATCGCCCAGACTATCTTAAATATCTTTGAGAGGCACCTTATTTATGCTTATCTTTGAGGGTTTTTTTGTTTAATTAGCTGCTTCACGGGGGAGGGGGGATGCAACAAGATTATTGGTTTATCTGTCTTAAAAAATTTACTTAGAAATTCCTAAAAATTAACAACCATACTAAAAGAGCAGTTTGTGCTATTAGTATGTTTAAAACGTTTCTCAGAGCACACATAACAATAAGCCTAGTGTATTCAATATACAATTGTCCAAAAATAAACCACATGCGAATTAGACATACAGACCGCAATTAATGTTTAATAACAGAAACAACAGGAATATGGAGGAAAAGCGACAAGAAATTAGAAAGAGATGAGAGAAAAAGTAAGTAGTACTCTTTAATAACCATAGATTCCTATGTATTTCTTTTATTTTTCATTGCACACATTTCTCTTTTACTCTTAGTCCTTATAAATGTTACAAACAAAAAACTCAAATGTCTGAGGTAAAATGAAAAGGAGTAAGTACTTACAAAACAAAGAAAGAAACTGGAAATGCATACAAATTGTGATAAGAGTCAAATAGAGAAAGAAATAAAAGAAAAAAAAATTTCTTTGGGAAAAATGAATATTTTCCGTGGCACTAAAACTAAAAACAAAACCAAAAAAGGGAATATTTATGAATAAAAGAAAATAACGATTTCGAGATATCTCCCTTGGAGACACATTTTCTTAGCACTTCTACCGGCTTATTTTATTCCACAGTTGCCTTACCTGCATCATAAATAACTCTGTTAAGGGTAGTATTTTCCCGGGTCATTACTTAAAGACAACAAAGAAGCCACCACCTTTCACAATGACAGAGAATTTTGTTATCTGAACTAGTCTTTCCTGTTTTAGCTCGTTTCAAGAAGCATTGAGGCATAACCCAACGGGTCTACTCCTTTTTTTCAAAACATACAGTTAAAACATCATTATTATATCAGACATTACAATTGATTGTATGTTTATAGCATATCTTTCAATTGCATGTCCGGAATACCAATGTGACTCACATGCTCACGGTAATGTTTCTCATTATTTTATGCGATGCTTCTTTCTCAGCCACTGATTGTAGATTTAATGTACTTGAAATACTAATTTTAATAAACGCAAAGCTCAGTGAAGAAAGGTAATGTACGAAAGGTAATAAATTCTTTTTTCTACAATGAAATTCACGCAAGTGAAGCCAAAAGTAATAAATACACATTTCTACCTGAAAATTTTATTTTTACAGCAATAACTACTTCCGTGCATTAAATTAATTAATCCTGTTTTTATTGATTCGGTTGAAATTTTTGTAGGATCACAATTTAAGAAGTACAAAAATTATTCAAAACACACTTAATTTTAATTGCGGTAAAATGCGTTATTCTCTCTTGATAAATAATATGATTGTATATTTATTGTACTCTGTATTGTATTAGTTATATCATAATTCTCAACTTTTAATTGACAGCAAATTTTATTATTTTAATTCGTTTTCTAATTTAAGCTTGTATTTCAACAATTTTATGCTGTGAATGAAATTAATTAGGACACTTTTATCCAAGAATCTAAGTTCATAAAAAAATGAAAGTTTCATTGACGGAATAGAGTTAGACAATTATCAACAAAGTACAATTTTAGATTTAAAACTTGACTGTCTACGGAAAACAAATAAAAAAAAAAGTAATGAAAACACATGCAAATAATTATAAAAACTCTTAGTTAAATGTTTCGATTTTAATCTAAATAGCTCGTTTATAAATTCTAATTAATGATTAACAGATTAAATAAACAGATGATGTTTTGCTTAATACGAGTACCAACAGTAAGTAATGAAAGACAGAATATCGAAAATATAACACACTAACTCAAAAGCGTCAAATATATGTCAGCAATAGATTGAAAATTTATTTGTCTGAAAGACAAAGGAAATATTTCGATTACAAAATCATATCCAATATTCCTGAAGCTTTATAATAATAGAACAATTCAGAATGTCAAAATTTAAGAATACAACAAAACAAACGGATAAATCAAAATATTATAAGACAAAGCTAGATAAAATTTGGTACGATAAGTACAAAAAGAAAACTTTTTCCGAATGACAAGCTACTGTAACATCTGTACATTTTTTTTCTAAAAATACGAGTACAGCTGGAGCCGTTTTCCCTCAATATTGGCATGACAATATGTGACCTACATAATACGATTTTAGTTTTAGTATTGTAAAATAAATCGAAAAAAGAACTATAATTCCCGAATTCTTTTTTATTTAAAGATAGAGAGCAGTATTTTCGGGACATAAGAGCTCCGTTTGTCTTCTTTATAATGCTCATATCAATCATTGCTTTCAAATACTCTTCGTATAAAGTTTCACTTCCACAAAAAGACCTGATGACATTTTGCAAGAAAAACAAACACTTCATATTTTTTATCATGGAAAATAATAATAATGACAAAGATTTGATTCCAAGTACTGAGATCAAACCACAAAAATATTTTCCAGAATTGTATTTAGTAACTTCTCTACTAATACACTTGTCCAGAAATGAGTATTCAAAAACCTCATGAAACAGGCAATTTTTCATTGAAACCAAGCTACTTTTTATTTTTACGCGACAAATATATTCCTTTTACTCAGTCCTTACATCAGTATCTTGCATGTTCGATAATTATTACGAATGTTGCCAAATTTTCTGTTCTTAAATTTATTTTAAAATGATTTCTTAATTTAACTTATATAAATGATATATTCAAGAGAAAAAAATATATAATTATTTTTTGCATTACAATTAAATTCTTGAAAAATTTTACTAGCAGATTATTCAACTTGCCCTTTGGATTTAAAATTAGTGCCCCGTTTGTCCTTCTGATTATCGCAATGACGTTAAATATCGATTATAGAATAATACTCCACATTTTAAAAAGGAAAAATCATAGTTCATGTTTGAAAATTTTACATTATATAAAAGAAATATCTTTTTCAAGATTCATTTCGTTTTGAATAAAATATTGCATAATGCTATTGAATTTTTCCCCTTAGTCATTAAAATCTATACAGAATCACAAGAACTACATATATGAAGCCAAAGTGGTGGCATGTATAAATGTCAATGGCAGATTTTTTTTTTTTATATAAATAAACAGGCACGGTAGAATAATTCATAAAAGATATTGGGTTTTAAAGGCATCATACACCACTTCGTCCGTTCTTAATTTGGTCACCATTGCATATGTAAAACTTTCAAATTATATAAAAATATTACATATTCAGTAATTTTATTTGATTAAAGTCATTACATACCGGCAACAGCGCTTTTTCTTCTTCTCTTTCTTAATAAAATATTTTCCGAATAAATTTTTGTCTTGTTCTGTCTGTAATAATGATTTAAATAAATGTTTTTAAAATCACATAGCAGACCATTTCAGAAAACAGAATCATCAATCATTACGTTATTCTGACAGCTATTTTCAAAAAATAAAGATGGCATCAAAAATACAAAACCTGATTTACGTTAATACTGGAAGATATATCTGTAGCACAGCATACAATTGGCAACATTGACTGAATTATTATTAGATTCGTTGTTTTCAAAAACATCCAAATTAAATAAAAATTGATGATAAATTATGCTCTTATTTGCGAAATCTGTCTTACTAAGCGGAAACTGAGAAAAATAACAAATGAAATTTCACAACACAAAACATCAATTTAATCAATATCAACATCATTTGTTAAAATACTTAAATGACTTTTTCTAAATAAAACGATAAAATTACAAGCTTTACATTTATTCTGTACTCTAAAAATTACTAATTTCGAAACAATAAATGCTCAAATATTTTGCAGGAGACGGTAACCTAATTAAAGCTAAGAAGGGAAAAAATGCGCCGACCAGAGGAAACCTCTAAATTATCAATTAAGTGCACTGCAATAATAAAGTTTCATTATGGACATAAAATAAGAAATTATGTGGTGAAACGTTAATACTTCCTCACAGGCGTTGCGCATTTAGGAATAATAAATTTCATTGACCTTGAATGTAAAATGAACTTCACGGGTCCATTTGCTCTTGCTTTTCAAGGAATATATAAATATAAGATTCTTGCATCTGCAGTTTTATTTCAAGATTGCAAAAAGGCCATAGTAAAAAGGCACGAAGGAATTTGTTTAATGCAATACCTCAAAGTGCAGTGGATCCCAGAAAAACTGATATCTATAATTTCTGTGTTGAAAGTGGTAACGTAAATTTGAAAAAGTAAAACATAAAAACTATTTGAGATGTTCCGATGTGATAACGTACAATTTTATAAATAAGTTTTGTTTAACTTACGAATGCAATATCTGTTTATTTTTAGATTTCTCCTAGATAATGTATTTTTCTGCGAACGTTAAGGCGAAAATTTCACTTCAATGTAATTTGTAGAAAATATAATATTTTTAACTTGATTTAAACAGGAATCAAGGGGTCTGTCTGGATCTAAAGGATGTTAAGTTCTAAAGTTTAGAATTTAGCTAAAGATTAGTTAGAGTGCTGAACTCACATTGAAATAAGTTGGAGGAAAGAAGTACTACGCCGAGAAAACAATATAATACATTAAATATAAGAGATACCGCAGAATCTGATTAAATGTATAAAATGTTGCAAAATCATCAATGATAGTTTGTTACTTGTCGCAATTTACAGCACACAAAAATACATCACTCCAATCAAAAAAAAGAGAAAGAAATATATTTTTTAGCAATAAAACGAAACAGTTTTTTCATTGTAGCCAAATTCTTTGATAAATAGACTAATATCACAATCCAGGTAAAAAATTGATAACTAGTAACAGATTATCCACTTTTTAATTAAAATTAGACGAACAGATACCTGAGCAGGCCCTTTTTTTTAAACTTCTATTCCGTATTTGAGAGCACTGAGGGTTAATTATAAATATTTCAGTTTCTAATGCAACAATTGTTGCACGAGAGTTTTGACAGCAAAGTTACCGAACACATAATTATTCGGCTAAATAAAATGTCAATTAAGTTAAAGAGCTTCACTCTGTCATATCTCTTAGCATCCTATAACCTGCCTCCATCATGTCTCTAAAACTATTGGGGTTCTCAAACTGTGGCATCTATATGATCTGGGGAGGGGGACGCAATTAACCTTCAGGTGGGAGTATGCGACATCCGTAACAAAAAAAAAGTTGCTTTATGAGGAAAAAATTCAACAGATTAACTTTAATGCAAATTATTTGTGAAAAAAAAATATGCAATACATTTGTATTAGAGTTCTGCACACAAATGAGCCAAACCTAGAATATTTATATATACATGAAAATGGGAAATATATAAAAAAAAAACATCGTATTTTCTAGTGACAAAAGTACCTACCAATTTACTCTAAGTTCCATGTCAAGTAAAATTGGAAAGCCTTACTTTAAAATAGCTATAATGTTTGTAATTGAGATACTAACACTCCAATGTATTTATTTTTTCTACGTCAAGTATTTTAGAACATACAGGAAACAATTATAATTCAATAATATTATATGTAACAGCAGATATTTACTTTCCTATGATACTTTAGTATATTTTGCCAGTGATATATTAAAAATTGTCTTTTAAAACATTCAAAATAAGAACCTTTCAACAATAGAAGAAAAGTCAATCAATAACAATCCCAAGCTAGTTAACAGTCTCGTGGGATTCAAATTGTTTTAGAAGAAAATGTAAGATTTTTAGCACAGAATATTATTTCAAAAAACAGATATTATCGTAGTTTAGAAGAATAAAATTCTGACAATACGGTAATTTAGATATGATGGGTTGCGTCAGGAAAAAAAATTGTGATTGCCAACTACGGAAGGTATTAAAACCTCTGCTCAACAACATATCTGTTATCCTTGGAATTTCCACAGATTTCAGGTGACAATTTACAACAGGGGCTAAAAGCGTAACTTACCTTAACCAACATCTGGAGTTTCTTTCCGACTTTATATTTAAGATTCCAACTTCTTCCCAATCAAATGAAACGTGATGATGCAAATAAGTAAACTTCAAAAGTTGTTTGAATAGATATAATCAAGCCATGTAAAAGGGACAGAAAATTAAACAAAGCGATAATAATAAAGTTTCAGGAACAGGAAGGGTGATAGTGTGATGCACACAAAAGTCTTCAAGCTTGTCTAGTTGATTTGGTGAGATTAAGACCCAACGCTGTCATACTGCTTGAATATTTGAAGAATGTACTCCCATTGTATTCCGGGAAACGTGTTTTTTGACACATTATTATAAGTCGTTAATACTCTCAGATTAAGACTTGATACAAGCGGAGAGCATCCTCCTTTTTGAAGAATTAATAAATTCTATTTTGAAATATAATTGACTACTTTAGTTACTTTGCCTGTGCTTGAAGTTAAGTTGAAATTTAGATTATAAAATTAGAGCATCATTTAAGATGACAGACGAGATGGGTAATAGGATCCCATCACAAAATTATTCCTATACAGTAAAGGTAACGAAATGAATTTAAATATTATAATTAATTTTTTAAAGAACTGTAGAGAAAATTACTTTTCCACGAAACACTCAGCATGGCATAGATAAGCTGCAAAAACACTACTTCACATACAGACATATAACATGCTTATTTCACAACGACTCATAAAAGTAATAGCTGAAAACTAAATAAAAATTATGGATAAAGGGAAAAAACAATTAATACTACTTTTCAAATCGAAAACTTTATTCTCGTGTTTTAATAAAATTTACTAAATGTTATGTAAAGCTATGTTCAAAAGATTTACGCCAGTCGTGCAAGAAGAGCGCTCGCTTCCCGCAAGAGTTAACCAGTGACCCACTGCTACGGTCATAATATCTTTAGTGAGACGATGCACTGGACAAGAAAAACAAGTGGTAGGGAGGCAACCAGGCGTACGCAAAGCAAACTAAGTGCACCGACGTGTGCCAAAAACTTGAGTCAACAGTCACGACATGCAAGGGAATTAAAAAGAGTAACTTTCTCGAAGAATGAAAGTTGCGTGGGATTAGTTGCTTCCTTATTATTTTTTTTTATCAGTCACGCATTCCGAAGTGTCAGCTCTTTCAATGCTCGAATTCACAGTAGGAGCCAAAAGTCATTGCAAGGGGCCATGAAAGAATGATTAGGAAATGAAGGATATGTGAGTTTTGAAAATTTTAAAACGTGATTGGGATTGCTGATTGGTAAAAATAATTCACATTTAAATATTTTGTTTAAGATATCAATATAAAATATCGAAAGAATTTTCGGATGAGAATATTAATTATTTGTTCCTTCTATTTTAAACGTTAATTATATTTTAATATTACTTTTTATGCATTCAAATTTTGTTATTTTCGTAAAAAATTTTCCTTTTTTTTTTTTAATTTTATACAAGAGTATCTCATGGATCATTAATTGCAATTCTTTCAATTTTGAGCAACGGTCATCAGACAAAAAAAATTATTAATTGGTACCCAATTTCAAAACTTTGTTACACTACAAGAGAACTTCCAACTAGGATTAAATGAAAATGATTCATTTATTCCGCACTATAATCTTTAAGAAAAAACAATCTCGAACCAAACACTTCCAGCTTTTCATCTACACTCCACCATTTGAGTCCCATTGGAAAGTCGAAGATTAATAATGTTCTTTTTCTATACCCTCTTTCGATCACAAATCGCGAAATTCTGTTTATTACCCCAATTTAATTTGGGTCGATTATAGCTATTGATCTGGAATTAGTTCGGAAGGAAATTTTCGCGAATAGTTAATTATAAGTTAATTAAATAGTTAATAATTGAGTTCAATGGAATAATTTTTTTGAGAGACTTTTCCAAG
>BMAW01028096.1:172986-198293 GCA_019974015.1 Nephila pilipes
TATATAATGCTTGAATATAATAATGTTCTTTTTAGGATTATTGCACGCAATAAATTACGTTATACATTTTCAGATCAATGTACAAGTTCTTAAAATCTTCATGTAAGAGCATTAAGCTCAAATTTCATGCATTCAATGCAACGTTATTAGCAATCCTTCCTTACAAAAAAATTGCTAATTGGATTAAAAAATTTCTACATCACAAGAATAGAAACTACGTACTCTCAAACTACGGGCCTCAGAAAGGTTCTTAAGATATACTGGCCTGATAAAATTTCAAATTTTGAATTGTACAACATATCATCTACCAAACCTATATTTCCACCCCAAATTTAAAAACATATATGGCATGTACTTAGAATGTCATCAAATGATAATACGAGAATTGCGCTGACATGGGCACCCGAAAGAAACAGAGAGAGAGACAGGAAGACAAAGGGTCACATGACGACATAAGGCCACAAAAGAGAGGAATTCCTTTAGATGGCTAAGTTGGGAAAGAGCTCGAGAGGCAGAATAGCAGGCAGCTGTTGTAGTCTCACGCACCAGTTTGGAATGATGAGAACTGGTGATTCGTTTAAAATACTACTAGAATATATAATAAAAAAGAATATTTATTTGTTATGGTTCTAAGAAACTTGACCACCGATTATATATACCAAATGATACAGAAAAAGACAGTCGCATAAGACATCTATGATATTCTGCGCATCAAAAATAATTTACAATAATCATGACTGTAATATAGCTTTATAATACAACCGAAAATGAAAAATGTCATTTTGATCGCATGAGGACGAAGCGCCTTATATAAAAAGTACTTGATACATGCAGACATTAATAAATGATATTACTTCTACGTTGGTCAGGAGACCAATACACTTTTCAGTGAGATAAAAAGCATAATGCATGCATTTCAATGCTTTTTTTAACATTTTAAAATTTCTTGACGTTTACAGAAGATTTCTTCGATTTCTGGTCACAAACAGCAATCGATTGATATTGCCCTTTAATTATATACAATTTTATCACCAGCGCGGTAATCCTAAATGTGATAACATAGAAAAGAAAACTGAATACAAAAGGGATAGAGAAGAAATTCTTTAATCAATTTTAAAAAGAACATTCTTAAATAACGTCATTAACAGAATTTGACTTCATGTATTGATTTTCTTCTCAAGAAAAAACTGAGGAAAACAGAAAAAGTAACTTTATACGAAGTGATGGAGAAGATTCAATTCAGCCTAAGCTGACAACCAACTCCGGTAAATAAATAAAAAAAAAGGTGTTACCATATTGTTCAAATTATTTATATGAATCATTATTAATACTTAGGACATACAATTGTTTATTATCACTTATTCTGCAATAAAAGAATGGAATATCATTAAAATTTAAGGTTATATGTCGCATATCAAGCTCATATCGCAATCATTAATTAAATAATGCCACAAACTAATGAATAGTTTTAATCAAAATTTCAAACTATAAAAAAATTTAACCCGGGAAACGAATTTCTATAAAGGTAAATTTCATTAGTTTTAAATCGGATAAAACTCGCAAAGTACTTTATTACACAAATTGTAGATAATTACGATTTTAATCAGAAAAATTACACGTGTATAAAGATACTTTTAATTATAAAATTATCTAAAATTACTTCAATCAAAGTTAAAATATGGTGAAAATAAATTGCAATATATTACAACTACATACAACAATATGTTACAATATAATGTTAAAAAATTTTAAGCTCGTTGTCATTGTTCATAAGAAATAGTCACTATAGCAGAACAAATTAACAGGTCCAAATTCATAAAACAACAAAGTAACGAACTTTTGAGATCACGTAATCAAAAATGGTCCATTTTCATCAAATAGAAAAACAGTGACCAAGGTGAATTTTAAAAATTAAAATCGTGAAGACTAGACAGATAAAAAAAAAAGAATATTTCTGATACGAATCTATTTAGTATTCAAGGTTAACCGAGGTTACCTCAAGGAGTAAAATAAACGTTCTTAAAACAAAAGTAGTGAAACTCACGTCTTTTCATTTATCTTGAATTTAAGCCAAAACATTGCTTAAGTTAAATAGTTTTCTAATGTTAAACATTTAAAAATAACTTTTTAAAGTTTTAAAAATAATTCTCTTCAAGAAACCTAACGGAACTATAGAATAAATAATGACTCAAGTAAATTCTGCACTGATTTTATTTCAGAGAAAAAGAAGTTACTTAATTACTTTAATTTCAAAACTAAATATTTTAAAAATTCCTAAATATAATTCGTAAAGTAGATCAATTAAAAAAATTTCAGTTCTTGATAAATTCCCCAAACTTAAAAAAATACATTATTTAGTTGAAATACCAGTTACTGTTTTTTAGCAATTTCATCTATAGATATAAAATAAACTAATTCATCTGAAATTTATACATTTCCTGTATTACAAGTACTTTGGAATATTCATTTTTAATTAATATTTAAAAAAGCGTGAAAAATAATTGTACTCATAGGTAAATACAGCTGAAAAAAATAATGCTCGTAAATAAATTGAAATATTATAGGTAAAGAGGGGAGTGAATAAAATATAATCTATCTCTCTAAGAAGATACTCGTATAAATAAATGGCTGTGTAAAAATTAACGTTTGGAAACTGGGATTCACTGTAACTGCCGAAACGAAATAATAATTGTCTCTAATATGTATAAAAATATGTTACATAAATTATTCATTTACAATATTTATTATACATTACTATTATGTTGGTTTAATTCACAGGCGAAAGTTTTATTAAAACAATTTGAAAATTCTATTAACCTTTATTTATTTCAATCATGTTGCTAATGTGCAATTTAAATATTCTAAGAATTCATTTTTAAAAAAATTCTCATTTTAAAGAGTTTAAATCTCATTTTAAAGAGTATTATGTGACATAATTTAAAACACTCTTTCAAAACACTAAACAATTATCATTCTTGATTTTAAAAAGAACTTTCATGTGAGAAGAGCACTGACCTTGGTCATTTTCTCAAATTAGATGTACTCGCCCACATATATCAACATCTCTGACATGAACTCTGTGATTAGATTCACGCCTACATATCTCTCTACATCTCAGCATTCACAGTATACATTTTATGAAATGACCCCGTGCGTCTTCAGATCCTTCGTTTGAAGTGCTCTGATCTAATTAGAACACACCCAATAAAATAAAATGATATCCACAAATTCCACGGTGAATTCTTATTCGTAATTAATTACAGCAGACTTTCGGTACAAAATCAGTATTAGAGCCATTTCATAATGTAACGATTTTGTTATTTATTTATCAGGAAAAAAATATTTTAGTAAAATTTTCTTTTCTTAACATTTCCTCATGTTCAATGCTACTGATTTAATAAGTAAGAGAAGCTCAATATTTTTGAAAAAAACACTCACAATTTCCGTAAGATAGTGATTTAAATAAAAATATACTTTCTTTCAGAAATTTAACTTTGATATATTATACTGAATTTTATTAGATACATACTGAATATATTCAATTATACTGAATTCCATTAAATACACAACCAAACACATGAATTATAGAGCTCTTGTTCGTATAAATTATGAGCGATCTTAACTTTATTGTTCGTTCAATGTAGCATAAATATTAACCATAAGCATTCCAATACACAAATAATATTACTTGATTACCGAATGCTTTCACGTCCCCATTAATAAAGCAAATGCATGAATTAAGAAGAGTTCGTTTGTGTCATTGGCGAGGGAATCTCTTGCATAGAGAGCGGCAATTTCCTATTTCCTCTTCAAATGTCTGCCTAAACTAATTGAGGAAATTCAGAGCACTGAGTCCGTGCATTCACCATGGCTCTTGGTGACCGTCGAAGCTCGGCGTTAATCTGTATATCCGGCTTTAACGAAAACGCAAAAAGGAACCCTTGAATCAGTCCACTAAGTACCCTACAGTTCAGTACACTGATCCTATTTTATATGTAAAATTAATCAAGGCATTTTCAGCGTTGAAACCTATGGGTTGGGAAAAGGTAAATGGCCACTGGTCGCGCAGTCGAAAAAGAAGTAGAATTCATTTTTAATTATCGATTTATTTAACATTTTTTTAAATCTTTGCAAAATAACTTTTATTTTTAAAAAAAATTGCTGTTAATTTTTTAATTTTTATTCCGAAAAAAATCTGTTATCGTTTTCATTTCAGAGCGTGGTGTTTATTTTCAATACTCTTATTATAAATTATTTCTTCAACATATTATTACATTTTAATCCCTTTGATTAAAATTTTATTATATTTTCAAAATTTATGCATATTTTCTGCATATCTAACTTCGCGTACATTAACTTTGAATTCTTATATGTAATATACATTTCAAATAAAAAAAAAGTA
Organism: Nephila pilipes; assembly: GCA_019974015.1. Classification (NCBI taxonomy): domain Eukaryota; kingdom Metazoa; phylum Arthropoda; class Arachnida; order Araneae; family Nephilidae; genus Nephila; species Nephila pilipes. The sequence goes on from BMAW01028096.1 coordinate 177,389, forward strand.
TGCAGATTGTTTCATTAAATAAACAATCAACTGATTTTAGAAACTCAGGAATTTAGTGTGCATTGCTATTTCATTGAGTCCCCCCCTCCACCTATTCCTACCTTGTAAAAGGGAAATTAGCCAATTTAATATAATTTGGTTTAACCAGCCATTTTGTTATTTGGCAGAGACCAATCCCGTAGAGACTATTGTATTTATTTTCAGGATATTTAAATTCAGGAGTTACGCGAGTATTAAACATTTTAGGATATCTGAATTCTTTAGATCCTAATAATCCCCAAGTATTTTATAATAACATTAATAAAATTGCTATAAAGGACCTATAAGTATCTCTACAGGGCTTGAGAAAAAAAATGACCTAACAAGAACTAATATTATTTGTAAGTTGTTTTGTAAATTAATGGTAAAAGCTCTACATTAAGTTATCGGTTCTCTTCATCATTGCTATAAATTAAAAGTCTTCTCACAAAGATTCACTATTGCGATATATCGGAAAAAAGAAATTCAAATCAAATATACTCTTATGTTCAAGCTTCAGATATATTTTGAAAGCATTAGATTAAGAAGGCTTGATTGAAAAGCATTACATCCATGGCCATAATTTTTTTATTTGTTCTCCTATTTTCAAATTTCATGTTGTATAGAAAATCTACATGCGTCTTCTATGTAATACTTTTTTTTTAATTCCCAAATATCGTTGGTGTTTAGAAAACAATAGAAGACGGCGACCTACATAGAGATGAAGTTAAAGCAGCAAAACGTCATTGAACACGACCTTGTACATAGAGACTTTCCTCCTTGCCCAAAGAAGTTTGTACCTAAAGGGGTATCGCATCTGACAACAAAGTGAGAGTTGCCGTTAAGGCCAGGTGTAGATACCAACCACTGGAATTATCCTTTGAAGGATTTGCCCGATTAATTCCCCGTCCTAAATATGTTTAAAACAAAAAATTTATTTTAAAAATAAATATTTAATTACATAGAGAATATATACAGCTTCCACGTACAATAAGGATTGCGAAAATCAGGTAACAAATAAAAAAAGTTATAGGTCTGGAGGCAATACATTTCAATCAAACCTAATAACTAAATAACTAAAAAAAATTTTGAAAAAGGGACTGAAAAGCGCTCTCAAAACCTTTTTTTAGACTTAAAAATTACATCAAATTATCAATATCAGTTTATAAATATGTGTTTCCTTAACTAAGAAATGTAACTGCATTTGTATGCAAGTTGGCAAAATTTGGGATAACACATATCTTCATAGTCGTCTTCTTTATCATCAACGTTAAATTAGTTTTAAACTACTCGTTTGCTTTTACTTAACTCATTTCGTAAAAAAAAAGTATAACGAGTTGTAAAATTAATCCAATTGTAAAACTTAAATTATATTTAAAGCCCAGTTAAATTCAAATTAACTATGTATTTATGAATACTAAAAGTATCATACATTTTATTGAGAAATTGAGAAAAAGGGGAAACTGCATTCTGATACAAAAATCATTAGCAATTTTTAAAATGTAACTTCAAGGCAAACATATCAGGTTTATGAATTTTAATACATTTTTCTAATTTCTTAACACAGAAGAAAAATTCTATATCTACCTTTCGCCATCGGAATAAATTGGCTGTGACTTTATTAATGGTGTGTCACACTTTTTTTTTTTTTTTTTTTAAATATTTTTCTGACAATTCAATAAAAATATATCCACTTCAGAAAAGAAATAAATATTTATATTTTCTTTTTTTTTTTAATTTATGTTTAAAATACCTATATGAATCAATGATGAAGTTATAATTATTTCATTTGCAGATATCGAAAACTACTAGACATGCAAAAAGAAATTTGCTTTCAATGATGTAAGGATAATTTTGTTTATACATATCTTACTTCTTGCATCGCATTCATTCGTTTCCAACAACACGGAAAACCATCACAAATAACAATCAATAGTGACACTTCCTTTTCAAATCTTGCGTCCAAGTTCATCTAACTGATTGCTCTTGAAAATGTATAGCTTTTTCCTTCTGAATAGAGATATATTAATAACTTTCCTGCTTACGAAAGAAGATTTTGCAAATAAAAATAAACTATACTGTTTTTGCATCATATGTGATACACTTTAATTTCATAAAAATACTTCATTTTTATATTATTATTTACTATAATAATATAAAAATGAAAACTATAATAAATATAAAAATACTTCATTTTTATATTTATTATAGTTTTCAATCATTTAAGAATGAATGAAAAATTTTCAAGTTTGTAATTAGATATAGAAAGAACTTTTATGTTTCAGTGAATTTCCCTAACTCCCTGACTTCTATAAAAAAAAAAATCTTGACTACTAAAGTTGCTGACAAATGATACTAAAACAACACATGTGATTTAATTTTAATAATAAATTAGAACATATATGTGCAGCTTCCGCAACACCATGATACACCTTAATTTGAATTTTCCAAACAAATTTCTCAGTATAAATCGATCAAAATTTCAAGTATGTGCGCGTTTATATTGATAACATTGCGTAATTATTTCTTATTTTTGTTGAACTTCTCATTTTACGTCTCATTAAAAGCAACTAACATGTCATCAAATAGTCTCAAAAGGACTGATAACAAAGTGTTGGTTATAACTTGTCAAACATTCATAGTGTAGAAGAATGGAACCAAGGAGAAACGCGAATCACTTTAATTTATTCATTTTTTTTTTAAATATGTATTTGATCATTTTACTCAAACTGCATGTAATTTTATTAGCATCAGTTGTGCCACAATTCTATTGAAAACTCTCTTCATTTAATATTTTTTTTTTTTTAAAAAATATTTAAACTGGGAGCATGTTTTCTTCAGATAGAAAGATGTTCCAAAATCAAAATAATGACATGTGTTTTAACACACATGCAACACTTTTAGTTTTAAGGGGAAATATTCAATAAAAAAAAGAGTAAATTTTCACTTTAACACGAAATCACAAGCCCATTTGTCATTAATGTATACAAATTTAAATGCAGCTATTTTTTTTAACAAAGATGAAAAACACTTATTCTGATAGACAATAATTTATTAAAATATCGTCCTCCACATACTTTAGTGATGTGTGAATATGATATTAATTAATTGAATTCTTCCTACAGGAAAAACTGCGGTAAGTTTCAATTATTTTCTTTCACATTGGGCCATTTGACATTGTCGTTAGCTTTGACAATAATAAACATATACAAAATATTTAAATGATCTTTATTTAAATTAAAAAAGAAATCACACAAATACATTAAATATTTAAAGGAAAGGGACAATCAAAAAAAATTAAGAAGAAAAAGATAATGAAATAATGTCTTTCCTTAAATTGCCCCTGTAAGCCTTGTTCTACCCATGAAAAGTAGTTTAACAATAGACCCATAATGTAATTGAATAGAGTATAAACTGTTTTCACAGGAGAAATAATAAATATATTTCAAAGCATTTAAAAACTCAAACACGAGTTTTGCCTCTTAACTCTAAATATAGTTCCACTCTCTCTATCTACCTCCTCAGAAAGAAAAACATTACCTCCACAGCTGAACAAAACGAGTGGCTCACCGGTAGCACACAGACATCAGTCGTAAAGATAGGTCAACAAGCATTCAAGTGAGCCCAACAGAGATAACAGATGGGATCTCACGATGGAAAAGAGCCGGCGGGCTCTTGAGGTGCATGCCTTCATCCATTTTTAATAAACTCTCTCGGCGATCGATCCCACAGAGGAAGAATGAGCGGTTGGGGCGCAGCGATTATGCCATTGATTGCGAATGGATGACCATCTCAGAATGAAATGGTATTCACTCAATGGACGCGAGATTAGGAAATAAATGAGGAGGTTCGATTCAAAGACAAATCAGGTAAATTAAGAGAAGAATTACGGTGAGGGTTGAGAAAACTAATGTGTTTCACGGAATGAGGAATTATTAACAGATTTCTAGGATCATTTTTCTTTTCCGGTTCAAATTAGATTGTTTATTTTTTTCAGTTTCACAGTTTAAAAAATATAATAGCTTTTTTACAGTAACTGCATCACTACCATGGAAATTAAATAAGTATATAATGAAAGACAGGAATAGGATATGTTGGTCAGGAAATTGCTAATTTAGCTGTAATACAAAATTGTAAACCAAATATTGTGCTAAGAGATTGACTATAACTATATATATATATATATTGAATAACTTGCCAAAATTTTTAATTGAGGAAATTGGTTAATAAATGTATAAAAAAAATATGTTCTATAAAAAATAATGTTTAAACGACAGTGAGACGTGTATCAAAAAGTATAAATTCATTAATTACAATTATTTTAATTTAAACAGGGAACAGTGTTATATAAATCTAATAATATATTATTATATTAAATAAAACTAAGTCGATAGAGAAAGTAGTAATTTTTTTTTATTTTAAACAATGAATAAAATACATTTTAATAATTATTTCCATGTCAAAAAACAGTAACTATATTTGATAAGTAACTATATAATATTATCATTATATTTGATAAGTAACTATATAATATTATCACTATATTTGATAAGTATATTGTAACATTTACAACAGTTATATACAATCAATATTACCACCTCAAAAGGAAATTACGGAATGTACTCAATAACACAAGCATCAAGGTAGAAAATACAAAGGCTTCGAATTCACCTAGCTTTCCCATCACACAAAACAAAAATTACTTTCTCGCATTCCAAAATCACGTACAAACACTTCCAACATATAAAGAGAAGAATCAAAAATTCTTTTCCAAAACAAAAATAAAAGAGCCCACGTCTTACCACATTCAACTTCTGATTCTATTACTAACAACCAAGGAAACTACCTAACATAACTAGCATATCCCTTCCATTCCCATTAAATATTTATAACAATAACTTGAAGAAAATTTCTATTCCACAACGACAAACAAAACCTTTCCTGCTTTCACTGCTGCTTACGTACAAGGAAAGATGGGATTCAGGTCCCTTATTTATTATTTATACTTTACGTAGTTTTCTATTGATTTTTTTGGAGAAAAAGGTAAAGAGGTTCGTCGTAGGAAACAAACTAGCTATCATTAAGCTCAATACAAGAAGGATGGATGCCGCTATTGCTACAGAGAGAAATGTGGTCATAAATAATTCAAATGATTTTTCCATTCTTAGGAGGATGAATAATACAGAAAGAGTACTGAAAATTTCGAACAAATGACCATGGGGCAATATTGGTAGAATTAAAAGTATTGATAATTGATTTTCCGTTGAGGAATTTTTTAAGCGTAACTGAAGCTATAAATATTTTCAAAAGATAAATTTTTGTTCTGAGACATAAAAAAAAATTAATCAAACTATAGTGTTCCAGTTTTCGTTAAGTGAATTTCATACATAAATATAATCTTTGAAAATCTCTAAAAAGGAATTAAAAAAATATGCACATATATGAAATGAATAAAGAGAAAAAAATATTTATCAATTTCATAAATCCTTATATTTAAACAATAAATATAGTCTGTTTAATATTTTACTTACTTAAATATAAGTTGCGTTGATTTTTCTGAGATCAGAAATGCAGATTTGAAAACCAAAAATGCTTTTTTTTCTACTAAGCAATATACAATCTATTACAAACATTTTGTTTAGAAAATGATAAAAATTTAATGTTTGAACTTTTAAAACATTGTCCGATGTATGCAATGTTTTACATAAAATCATAATTAATGAATCATATGTATCAAAATATTTTTATCTTTCTACACTTTTTCACTAAAACCTCTTTTTACAAAGTATTACTTAATCATTAAATATTTAAAATCAATAATGGGGAAAGATAACATGTTTCCAAAATATTTAAAATTAAATTATTTACAATGTAAGATATTCAAATTCCATTAATAAGCAAGATTGATTTGTGTATTTTTCTCATCAATAAATTTCATAATTTATGAGTTATAAAATGCATATTTAATTTTTAAATACTATTGTAAGCAAAAGAATGTGATGTGCATGAGACCAGTTAGATGATCAACAATAATAGTATCTGCCGAACTGCCTATTTTATATTAACAAGAAATGTGTGTGTGTGTGTGTGTGTGTGTGTGTGTGTGTGTGTGTAACGAATTTCATACAAATAACTCTTAATCGTTACTCTTAAAGTACTAATGCTTTAAAAAAAATGTTGCGTATAGGCATTAAATTTTTCTCATCCATGAACTGAGCGTTTGGTCCTGAATAATGCATAGAAAATATAAAAATAACAATTATTCTTTTTAATTGCAGCGCATCTCAGTTGAATATGGCTGAGCTGCTAATCATGAAGTTCATGTTTCGAAGTTTCCGCCGTTGGCTGAAGGTAATTACGCTTAATTAGTTTCTCATATCTTTTAATATTAAGGGAAGTTGCTTTACCTTAACGATGTGAAATTTTATAGCTTTAAATATTAGTTTAACTAAAAAATTAGTAAAATTAGCATCTAAACAATTATAATCAAAACGAATTTTTAAACAGAACAATTTCAAGGAATATTATTTATTTATTGGACAGAAATCAATTTTTAAAAAATAATTTGTCATATATGACTTTATTTTAAAGAAAATTATTCAGATTTTTTTATAGGAAAAGAAAAACAAGGAATCATTTCAAGGCTTTCGAAAGAAAAATTTCTTATTGTTCAATCTCGAACAGCAAACTGAAAGAAATGGGCAAATTACTCCGCTATCAAGAAAATCAATACATTCCAAGATGGTTACCGAAACTTCAAGCCCAAAGCGAAAGAATACACTGTCGATGCGAAAAAGAAACGGAAACACTAAGGAAGGTAGATTTAAGAAATGAAAAACGATAAATATATATATATATATATGTATCTACATGAAGTGCCTGAAGGCATTATCAAGAAGCAAGGTGGGATGTGCATTTTTTTTTTAAATTAAATAATATAAACACAGACAGCACTTTACAAAAATAGAAGCAATGAGCTGTTTTCCTGTGAGTTTGTTGAAAATGGTGAAGAACGTAGATTAGGAAAAGCGCCCTCCGGAAATTAATAGTAGAGAGCAGCTAAACTGCTTCCTGAATTAAGTTTATCCTGTTAAAAAGGACAAGAACGCTCGGAACATTTCCTACATAGAGAAATGTTAAATATTGGATAGTGAAGAGAGTTGGAAGAGAATGTCCTTTGTGGAGAGCTATTATTATGTTTTTCAAGTTATACGTTGCGTGCTTAACACAATTAGTTTGCAATTAATAAGAAACTATAATTTTTGCACTGAATAATATTTTGAGTTAAGTAAAAAGATTTTCGAAAATAAGATTTAAAATGATAATGAGTTTTGTAGAGTTAAAAGCCATGACGCTCTCTAATTAATTTCCAGTACATCAAAACAACGTTCAGGTACCAAACCCAGATTTATCAAAGACAACTTCTTAAAATTAATCACAAAATATATAATCAATCATGTCACTCAACATAAAGAAAGAATTTAAAATTCAATGATTTAGAAAAAGTAACCGATACACGTCCAAAAACAAGTGCAACAAGTTTCTCAATAAATTTCCAAGAAAAACTATTTTAATAAACTGACTCATTTGCAGTGAGCTCGTGTGTGTAAAACATATTTTAATTCAACCCTTTTTATAACTACTTCTAAATTTACATACGTTATTAATTTTTTTTTAATTTTTATATATATCTTTGTGTTTCACAAATAATAAAAACTTATTTACTAAACAAGAATTTGTTTACATATTTATGCAATATTTCATTTATTCCTTGAGCTCTTATTATTTTTTTTACAGTTTGGCTGTTTTCAAAGAATTCAAGCTTTAAATCTTGATTTTTCACTTTTATTACAATTTGCTCAATCGAATAATTATTTGTTTTAATTTACTTAGAATATTTTTAATTACAAAAAAAATTATTTATTTGTATTATTAATGGATTTTTTTTTTTTTTCCCTTTATTTCTTATCTGATTTTACGGAGAAATTCATTTGTGTTTCCAAGACATTGATTGCAAAGGCTGAAGGTGTGTGCCATAAGACTAATTCATCTAGTTTAGCCATATTTTTTTTTATTTTTAATTTATTGGGTATCTATTTTTCTCATTGTGCTTTTCATTCAATCAACTTAATTAATACTATGTATTTAAGGTACTATAGGGTATATTTACTTGATTTATCGTTTCCTGTTACCCCCCTGATATTACTTATTACTATACACTTTTTTTATAGAGAGTAAATGACTAGGACAACACTAAATCGGTATTCATCTAGCTGTAGCACCACCGCCGTTCTAGTTTTCCTGTACTGTAAAGGAATCCCATTCCTTTGTTTCACACAACGAGTCTTATTTTTAATTACAAAAAAAAAAATATTTATTTGTATTATTAATGGATTTTTTTTTTCTTTATTTCTTATCTGATTTTACGGAGAAATTCATTTGTGTTTCCAAGACATTGATTGCAAAGGCTGAAGGTGTGTGCCATAAAACTAATTCATCTAGTTTAGCCATATTTTTTTTATATAGTTAGAATGTTATGTCTACATTGTTATGTTATTGTATGTAACGTTATTGGACCGTGAAGTTAGAATTAATATTGGGGTATTTTTTTAATTTTAAATATATATATATATATTCCTCAACCAAGGAATTTTATATCGAGAAACATTCATGATTTTTGGTATTGCATAAATTAATTATCAAATAAAATGTCACGCTACGTGTGTGTTGCAGTCAATACTTTCAAAAAGAAGAGGATAAAGTATTTCAAAAGATGCAAACTTATTTAATTCAATTAGAATATATGTGAATTACACCACTTATGTTTAATAGTATGTTTAGTAATAATTGAGAAGTTATTAATTTAGATATTAGAATACATAAAGTGATTAACAAGGATCATCATCATCCAGATCAGAGATATCATTTCTATTGATTGCTTCAGGACGACAGTCATATTTTCCTTATTTGTCAAACGATTTAGAATTCCTCTCGTCATTATAGTCCAGGATGGACATTATGTATGATTACCTTACAATGTAATATACTGTCGATAATACGTGTATTACGCTCATTTCGAATAATATAGAAGGGCAATGGACTCCCTTTGAAAATGAATAACAATTTTAACCAAATTTTATAATGGATTTATGTAAATACATTAAAATAAAAGCAATTCAGTTAATTGTGATATGGCATTATATTCTTAAAGCACTGGAAATTTTAACGTTCTCAGCTGGTGTATTTAAATATACTTATTTATAATGAAAGATTTTTGAGCCCAGTCAATGACCAAAGTTAAATATATAAAATTTATAAACTGGCCAAATAGCACAGTTTAAATTCCAATGTTTGAAAGGCTGAATAGTGAAAAAAGAATTGCATCAAATTTTTTCAGTCTTATATGGATTACAAAAAATTTAACAGTCAAGCAAATAGTTATCGTTTGCAAAGGATATGAAGAATATTATGGCACAACCTCGCATAATTGAAATTAAGCAAACAAATCAAGGAAAGCAATTTTGAAAGGTTTTTTTTTTTTACCTGAAGAGGTATTTTTTTTTCCACTAATGAAACAATGCAATAACGCGTTAAGGATATATTTGAGAAATAGTTTCGCGTTTTTGACTAGATCATGATTAATGAAAACCAGGGAAGTGTAACTTCAGAGGAAGGAATGACGTTATAATTCTATGTAATGTCGTCATATGCTACAGTATTGTAAATGTAGACAGATCATACAGATATTGTATCGTAACAGATTGGGAAATGATACCGAACATTTTTCATACTACCTCTCTGAGACAGTTTTTTCTGCGGTTAAGCTTTTAATATTATGACAAAAAAAAAGTACTTCCCTCCTTTATATGGATAATCACATAAAGGTCTTCGAAGGTTATATTTGGCTTTTAAATCTGACCATGATTTATTTTCTTTAAACCCAGTCAGGATAACCGATTGCAATAAAAAGAACATTATTATTATTATTATTTTGGCACTTAATTTCAATTATTTTTATGAGTTTCAAATAACGATAAATTTCAAATAAATAAACATTAACAATTTTAAATTTATAAATATTACAAGATCTGTTCCTAAAACAGTCTGAAATCCATCTAAATATAAAATTAAGTAAAAATAATGCAAATTCAGCAAAAATCTACCCCAAATATTTTTTGACGTTAAAATGATAAGTATAACCTCATTTTAAATTTAAATACATGATTAAATTTTCAGATTCAGTTTATTTAATTTCATTAATACCAGATAAACTGTTTTCTCGTCAAAGTTACAATCTATAAAAAAAATCATATCACAATTTATATTTAAATCGATGACTCAAAACTAGCATTTTATCACTGAGACCTTCCAGGATTTTCATTCAGCACATTGCATCATAGTTATTGCATATCTTTCAAAGTTATCACGCTAAATAAATCTTATTTCAAGAAGTTTTTTTCCGATAAATATACATCAAATATGATTGCGATGCATTGTTACAAAAAAACAATAAAAAATACTAACGTTATACATTGTCATATCAAATTTATATTGTTCTCCTTTTTTAGATAAAAAGAAAATTTAAAAGATATTATTCGTTTTTCTTATAAAAAAAAAAGTACATTTTTATTACATATTGCAATAATTTGAAGAATAGGTTATTAAAATTTTTCAAGAGTAAATACATATTTATTTCCAAATTCTTCGATTCATAACTTAATACGAGAATAACAGAATTTCTGAAGACAAGAAAATCCTATAAATAAAGTTTTGATTTAAAACAATTGAAAATTATGATAATATTATATTCAGCAAATTTAAGTTAAAAACCTTTTACTAAATTGAAAAACAATTAATTATAATGTATTCATTTTCCTAGTAATCAAACCTAATTAACGATGAATAAAATCACACAAATTCATATTTAATTCTTCTCTCTGCACTTAATTCCGAGCTATATATATAAATTTGAAAAATTCTTCAGCAAAATTCATTCAACATTCTTGTACAGTTTAGATACGACTTTATAACGTATTTTTCACAACCAATTGAACGTAAATTTATCAGAACTCTCCCATAAAACTTGAAACATTTTTTGTTGTTGCTATTATGGATTATACTTTCCTTCCCTTTATAGGGGAAAACCATCAATTTAAACTAAATTTACAATACGAAGAACAATGCAAATTTTAAAATTCAAACCATGATAGTATTCAGTACACAACAAGTAAAAACTACTTCTGAAGCAGAACCTCATAGTTTGAATATATTACTGTAGAGGTTCCGCATACCAGACAACATAATGACTGTACGATTTTTTTTTTATCCACGCAACACGGGATTTAAACTATCTTCCGGGGGACTATGCCATTATGTCATCCTGATCAATCTAACAATCTACCTAGATGACTTTTATAGATAACTTTTCCAATGAATACGTCTGCAGTATATTTACAGTAAGGATCATTTATCTCTGATGTACTTCACACAATACCCGATCCGCCTAAAGAGTAAACGACGTATTGATGGTGTCCGCCTTCGCCATAGGCTAAAGATCTTTTGATCCCAAGCGCATGGTAGAGAGTATTAAAGCCTTGGTTGATATGGGTGTGGTGTACTGAAAGTGAGGTGCTTTTGGGGGACACAGTAATTAAGGAATTAAGCAGTGCGGAACTAACGAGATAACTGTAATTGTGACGTCAAGAATCATTCAGAAACTGGAAATCAAGGTACCAAATTTACACATTCGAGCGTGCCACTAAAGACCTTCGACAGTATCAGTGTCACGCGGGAATGAATTGTTTTGAACATGAGGTTATCAACTTTTCAGAAGGAAGCGGCTACTGTGGTGAAATTTTTTATTTGGGTGGATCGGACAAAACAAAAAAAAAAGAATATGAATGAATTAATAATGAAGCAATAAAGAATTTTACATGAAAAAAAGTAGAATATAGACATATTTGTAAACTATTTTTTGTTATAGATCATAGATATTACTTCTAAATATTAGCAAATTGTTTATAAATTCAATATGAATTCACAAAGTAACGTATGTTTCCATGTTAAGGAAATATTAGCCGGCATCTTAGAATACACCAATAAAATAAATAAATATCATACAAATAAAAATATTTTAAAAAATGTATTCAATTAAGTATTTTTAAAGTATTTATTATTGTTATTATTATTAAATATTGTGTTACAATCTATAATTCTAAAAATTATTGATTCAAATCTAAAAGAATAATTGTTAAAAGTAATGCAAATCTTTCTATGTTATTTAAAAATACAGTTTTCTATATCGGTGCATGAGAAAATAAACTGATTTTATTTTTTAAAATGTCCATTATATTTTATGCACTTCATTTCCAGTATATATATATATATATATATATGCACACACTACGAGTAAGACCTAACTTGATACTCTGCAGACTGAGAAAATTGGACGCAGTCAAGGAAAAGCAATTTTTTTTTTCATCTATATATTCTTTCTCTTTCCCTCTCTCTCTTTTATTAACTCGTATATTCTCAGAGATGATAAAGATAAAAAAAAAAAAAAATAAATATGACATAACTTGGTGTGTGTGTGTGTATATATATAAATATATATATATATATATATTACAAATTCAGAAAAATTATTAAATAGGGTACTTGAAATTATTAGCATTAATAATATATAAAATAATAAAACTAACTTTTATTATAAAAAATATATGAAAATTAATTTACAATGTTGTAAATTTTCCATTCTTTGAAATTACTCATACTAACAATTACAAACTGATTTATTCAAAAACTCATAGGACAAAAAAATAATTTATTGAGAAAAAATCATTTCACGCAACTTACATAAGAACGTATTATAAAAATACTATATATATATATATATTTATATATATATATATATATATATATATAATACACTAACTATATCAATACATCAAAAATTTCTCTTGGTAGAGGGAGAGAGAGAGAAAGAGTTAATTTTTTTTTATTTCATTTCCCAACTAACAGAATATTTACTAATTATATATATGTGTGTGTGTGTATGTGTAAACACGGGAGACCATTTTTTTTCTTTCAAAAATTCATAAGATTTGACTGTTTGTTTATTTCTTTTGTTATTAATGCTTTCTTAGTCCATCATCTAAAAATAAACTAAATGTAACCCAAAGAATAAAATTCAGATTGAGAATTTCAAAAAGATGGCTTAAGTTGTTTAAAGAAACCTGTGCTTGACACAACCAACAACTTGAAGTTCATATGTATATATATATATATATATATATATATATATATATATATATATATATTATAATTCCCTTATTGGGAAGACTAATCGCATTTTTAATTATTCTTTGTTGTTAGGATTTGGATATAGATAGCATTTAATTAAATCGTAAGCAATCAGTTTGTTATTTATAACGAGTTTCTTTATCTTTGTTGTTCATCTTGTTTCTACAAAATTCGATTCATTCTTTTTTAAATACAGATAAGAAATAATAATTAACAAACAATATTGATAAAATGCTTTGATAAAGGTGATGACCTCAAACCGTTTAGACAAAGCGAAATAGTCAAGAAGTGAAACACAAAGCTAGCAAATTTTCCGTTTTTTAAAATAGATCGACAACTAAATTCATTCGGAAAATTAAAAGTCACCTATTGACATAAAATGTAACCTATTCAGTAATATTAATAAAACACAGCAAAAAGAAAACATTTATCACATATTAATCATAATAATAAAATGATCTAGTATCATATAATTAGGAAATTAAATTTTAAAACAACTTTAATTTAAACGGGATTAATTTGAATAATATTTACATAAAAACATATAAAATAAAAAATAAAAACATAAGTTTTAAAAAGACATTAGGAGAAACAGCCATACTTTATTACAAACATGATGAAATTAGGTGTGGAAAAAAAAGAGTAATATTTAAGAGAATTGTTGAATATGTTGTAGAATTGATATATATCTTCATGATAAAAAAAAAAACATTTTTTCGTTATTTGTAATCATACTTCATTCATGTTATAAATTTAAAAACATTCCGTTCTGTATTAACTCTCAAATTATTATTGTTACATTAAACGCTTTCTATGAATGTTTTAGGATGCATAAACTAAAATAAAAATCATTTCATTAAAAATTTAAATGCATTGAATGCACATTTAATGCCAAGCAAAATCATACCGAAACTTAATGCATATGTAGTTCCCAGTTTTTTATTCATTTCACATGACTGTATGAAATAATTTTTAATACTCATTTTTATAATGAATTTTTGATCGATAAACAAAAATTTTAAAAACAGAAATATAACATTAAGCTATGAACAAATAAGATTTACAAAAATCTATGAAAGGATAATGAGCAATGTTCATATATTTGAAAATGCAATTTTTTGAAACGAAAAGTATTCCTTACACAGCCAATGCATTAAAAATTCAAAAAAAAAAAAATACTAAGAAGAAAGATCATTTTCTTTTATGATTACGATTGAAAAAGCAGCCCTATTTAAAATTTTACACATAAAAATATATTATACGAATTTATTTCTATATTAATTAATCATTCACTAATTTTAGCAAAAAACAGATTTTTCATTAAAAAACATTCTTCATGAAATTGTTTTAAATTAAAAAAATGTATGATTTAGAACAATGTTTTATATTTAATTGAAAGAAACAACTCTTGTTCTTGCAAAATAAAAGAAGTTCGCAAAATAAAATAAGCAAATCGAGGTAAAAAAAAAGAATGAAGAAAGAAGATATATATATATAAATAAATTTCAATCAAAACGGTTAACAAAATTTTTTATATTTATTATAGAAATAGGTATTCATTACTAAATGTATAATCATGCAAACTATTAAAAAAGGGATTTTCAAAAATAAACAAAATACTTTCTTTTCTTACATCAACATAACAAATTTAAAAAAAAATGATGCAATAAACTTGTAATTGTTCATGAAAATGTTATTCTAAAATCAGAGAATATAGGTTTTATGATGTATAATACATGTCATAAATTATATTAACCAAAGGGAGTTGGTGCATTTAAATTTTTGGATGAGACGGTAAAAATAACTAAAGATAATTATTCATTAATTAAATAACAATTTCCAATCGACGAAATCAGTTTACTATTTGTCCCATGAAATAAAGAATTTTTATACAACTAAATTTAAATTATTTATAATTAGTTGGGTTTTTACTATATCCATTATTCAAAGAGATAATACTCATACAGCACTTTATATCAAATTGATATCTCTAACATGTATTAATAATAATACCTTATGATTAAAACTAATTTTATGTTAAGTACAATATTATTAGCATCAACAGAATATTGTTATTCACACGCAGAGCTCATACAGTGCTAAGCCTTGTCATAACGAAGCACCGTTACATTTACTACAGAGAAGTGTGGATCCTGAAACTCCGCTTAGAAATAATCACACGAATAGGAATACATGTTGTACAGGAAAGCCAACATTTACAATCGAAAGGTTTCGAAGAATTACAAGAGGAAGCATAAAAAAGGGATAGTAAAGATGAAATGCACCCCATCCCCACATACAACCCTGACCCCTCGAGAGATTGTAAAATAGACTCTACCCACCTTGCAAGGGGGCCCGATCTCTTGGCTCTTTGACTCAAATATCTCTCGACCGTTGCAATATTTCCACTCCTTGCGGCGTCTATAAGTTCTTGTTCTTTCCCCATGTGCGGCCGCAACTCACAAAATGAGTTTTGATAGTTCGAAATGTCACATTGTAAACAGCGGCGAGCAGTGAGAGAATCTAGACTTAGCCTCCATTTTGAATCGCCAGCCTTTCAACCACCAGCTGGGCTCGGAGCCATGGTTTGGACAGTCCGCATAATCCTGATCGCATTGAGACTGGTTTCCACAGATAGATGATCACATCTTTCGGATGAGTAGCTCACTGATGCATCATTCAAAAACGTCGAAAAAGTTGCGGCGCCAAATTTGTGTCAATGTAAACAAAGCAGAGGAAAATACGAGGCATAAAAGCTTGAGTCAGGGTTGCTACCGGAAGGGCAATCTCGCTCCGCCAAGTGAAGCCGAAATTAACGCCAAGGGGCAGCCAACGCTGTAATTTAATTCCATGTTCGTGCTTTCGGTATTATTTTGGCGACTCAGTCATAAAGTGTTACACGCAGGATGGATTGCCAGCTGATAAAACGTCAAAACGTCTTCCGTGATAAGATCCCTTTAAGAGCTTCAGTAATTGATTTTATTTCTCTTGTGTATATATTGATCACTAGTAAGAATCAAAGAATTTCTCTCGCTTTTTTTTTTTTTTTTTTTTGTGAAAAGTTGAATTAATTTTGATTAATGCTGTATTAAAAGTTAAACAAAAATTACGAAAGGAAAAACCCAAAGAAAGTTTTTTTTTTCTTTTTTTGCTATTTTACAGTTTTGCACAGATATATTATGAGTTTTTTTCTCCTAAAATAAGGTGAATTTGTGAAGGAAAAATATTTTATACGGTAAAGATACTTTTTATTATTGCAGTTATTTTGAGATTCATTTCATACATTTTAAGGCGTTTGTATCATCGCTCGTTCGTCTAATGTACAACTATTTAAAAAAAAAAAAAAAAATATTAGCAATTAAATGTATGACTCAAAAGCGTGAACAAAATTTATTTTCTGTATCTAAATACAAATTTTGTTTTGCTATTTTAAGTCAAGAGAGTAGAAATTACTTTTAACTGATTTTTTAATGATATTTAATTCATTTGTTATAAATTAAAAAGTTTCGTAAAAAAATTTTTCAAATTATTTTTTTTGGCTCTTAAATATAATTATTGTCTATATTGTAATATAATTATGATAATCAGATGTGTAGTTAAATTATATACTATTCCTAGAGAGTTGGGAGACTATTACAAATTCGATTTTTTTTATTTATTACCCAGCATGAATTTCCAATGAACGAGAAAAATAGTAAAGGGTTATTGTTCTGAAAAATACATTTCTTACGATTTATTTACAAGAAGATGTAATTAAAATCTTTATTCTTGAAATTTTATTTCTTTTGTGGATGTGGATTTTAGCTTACATAATTTAATTGTGTGAGCGTAAGTTATATTAAAGCTTAATTAATTTTGTTTATTTAATAATATTGCAACAATTTCTTAATGAAGTTATTCATATTTACTTTTAATACGTAATTAAAGTAATGAAAAGCTTACAGATAAGTGTCATTATTATTAAATATTACCCGTTATCAAAAATAAAGTGTATAATTTTACAATTAATATTGAATTTTTTTTATGCGAAGAAAAAGTTCATGAAGTTTAAAATGCTTTAGTGGTTTGCAATCCATATTATACGGAATTTATTCTAAAGTAGTATACATTTTTAATGTTTTGAGAATTAAAAAGAGTAAGAGCGTTTTCATTAAAACGTAAAGAAGGAGGAAATTGAAAATATAAGAGGATATTTTCATTTCTGAAAATTTTCAAATTTTTTGTTAAGCATCACTGCTTAAGATATACCATGAATCGAACACATAATTTTGCATTTCTTAATTTAAAAATGTACAACTTTAAAACATTAATTTCATTGTTATTGGAGAGAATTCGAATCGCTATTTATTTTCATATTTTTTTCAAATCTTAGTTTTATAATACGCTGCAATTTTCAAAAGTATATAAACTATTTTAAATTGGAACAAAATGAAGGTATGCGAATATTTACAAAACTAATTTCCTTCCAATTCTTACATCACAGTAATGAAATAGAGCGTAAAAAGGATTTAATTTATTCACTATCAAATAAACAAAGAGATTTCAGTTTGAAACTTTTTTGAAAATCTAAAAATATTTGTAATGCTGCTTCACATTTTTCAAAACTTCTCTGTCGGATGCATTTTATATGAATTATCAAAAAAAAAAAAAAACTGAGATACTTGTGTATCATGTTCAAAGTTTTTCTTCAGTTTATCATTTTGATACTTTTTGTAAGGACGAGTTTTCTCTGTCCATAGGCATGAAAAATAATCCCTGTTTCTAAATTCTTCTTAATTTTATGCTTGATTCACAAACTTATTGATGGTGATATGCTTATGCAGTTTTAAGATAGCTTTTAAGTATATATATTAACCTAAATTATACATAACTTTAAATAAATAAAATACAAATTTCAAATTATGTAGACTAAAACCATTTGAAAAGGTATTACAAATAGAAACTAAATTATTAAGATTTAATTGAAGAAATTAGTAAAATAGCTAAACATATTAAAATGTCTAATTAAAACATACAAAATATTTAAAAAATATTATACCTTACTGAATACAAATTATGCATAATAATTTCAATCAAACAAATTTAATATATCAATTAAAAATTACAACCAAGTTAAAGAGTAAGTTCAAAAAGCATAACAAATCTCAAGAGAATTGGTTTAATGAAATAATACGTGTAGTGGTGGTAGTGTGGTAGTGGTGTGTGTGTGTGTGTGTTGTGTGTGTTAGTGCTGTTTATGCGTTCTTCATGTCAGTATATTCATCAATAATAATTATTCTATTTCGAAGTAAATACTTCAAAATATTCTTCAATAACATAGAATAAAAGAAAATATACCAACCAAATTGTTCGATGTATGGAATTCAATCATATGAGGAAAGGAAATCTACAGCATGTCATAAAGTGTTGTTTGAATCACTGTCAAAACATTTTTAGTAGTTGAATTTTTAAAAGCTACACTGTCAATTAGAGATTTTATCAACTTTCATTTTTAAAAACTTTCATTGAAAATCACGACAACCTGATTCTTAGCATTATGATATCAAAATGTTGATCAACATCCTTTTACACTATCTGTTCAGCAAAACAAGGTCAAACGCATTATCCTAAATTACTTAAGATAGAACTTCTCAAATCGATGCAAGATTGTTTTCGAATAGTCAAATGAAAGATAAACAAAGAACCTTTTAAAGAATAAAACAGGAAACAAATTTTATTAATCCAGCTTTCAAAGAACTTCGTTCATACTCCAAATTTTCTAGAAGCTGTAATAGCATTCGCAGTTTATCTTGTTAGAAAGTTTACATTTATTTGAAATAACTTTGAACCTAAAACATTCTAAAGGCTTCTAAAAGAATTTAAATCAGTTGAGATCTCAAACTTATTTTAAAGTATTCAGAGCTTCTTTAAATATTAAAGATTTCAGCTTAAAGAACCTTTCTTTAGGAGAACTTTAATCGTATAAAATGTTTAAATAAGATAATCATATATTTCTAAAGTTTTAGGAATATCTGTAAATGAGTTCTAAATAGGCCTTACTATAGAATCTTTTTTAACTCATCGCTTTTCAACAGATTATGAAAACATAACAAATTTTGATTGAGCAATTATATTCAGAAAAATGTTAAAACATTGAAGCTCCCACACATGAAAGAATAACGAAAGAACATCTCCACTTCTAAATAAGAAAAATCAAAAAACCGTTATGTCTGACACTTGTGAAATGATATTTTAATTATAAAGCATTGAATTTTTGATCTTCCATTGTAATTTTAGGCATAAAGATAGTCTCGTGTGTTCACAATAACCTCAATAGATTTATAAATAGTAACATGACGCCAATTAATTTGTAATCAACACTAACTATAAAAGCATTATTGGTGTTAAAGGGGGCATTTTCATTGTTTCAGAATACACTATTACTTTACATAAATGATCAGAATGTAACCTATAATTTCTTACAGGTATTCAGTATTTTAATTATGTTAATATTTATATATGTTGTTGTATTGTAAATAGTAATTCATAAAAGAATAAATTAAAATTATAGAAGCAATCATAAAATAGAAGATAATTTTAGTCTATATTTAATAATGTGATTATGATTGTTTATCGCACTGTGAAGCAAAAACGATGGGCTACCGTCGAAGTACCGTGATTTTAAGCCTTGGTCAATGACGAGGACGATACCTGAGTTCTTAAGCCAACGTGAGGACATAGATCTCGACCAGATTTTGAGTATCGTCCTCTCCCACGGCGTGTCTGTGGTATCAGGGTTCAAACCTACGTTTTGTCAGAAACAACGCCAGCCGCAAGTCGATGATTGTGTTTATTAGGCTACGTAGCCACATTATATAAAGAAAGCATACTAATTAATTTAGAGAAAATAAAATAGAAAGAAATTATCAAATTACTTTGTATCTTAAATACAGAGAAATATAAACATTACGCAACAAACATTAATAGTGACAAATTTACCTGACATAATACTAAATCTATTTATAATATAAAATAAAATTCAGCACCTGAATTGCAAAACAAGGAGAAAATAATGATAAATAGAAAAAGATAAAGAAAAGAAGTATAATCCTTTTATTTCTGAATCTGTCTTTAGACATATTATGGGTAAACAACGTTACAGGAAACAAAGTATCCCAACAAAATGTTTATCCTAAAATAGAAAATTCTTTAATGCAAAATATCAAGATGTAAAGAAGAAATTTAAATATATAGACAAATGGGAAAAACCCAAAAATCTAATAAACAGTGAAAAATAAATAGAAAATAAAACTGATTAAAAGTTTTCAAAACTTACATGAAACATAAAACATAAAATCATATTACACAAAACTCCTACCTAATGACTGAAATAAACTTAAACTGATGTATAAAGCAATGTTCTCTATCAGGAAGAGTTTTAATACTAGTAAAGTAAAGAGTGTAAAACAAAATTTGTTGCAAAATGAGGAAATAAAAATGAACAAAAACAAAATTGAAAATACAAAAAGGTTAAACTTTATAAATTATAATGTTTTAATTACCTTGAATAACTAAAGAGCAACACGTAACTGAACGAAGCACAATG
>BMAW01028096.1:200151-245426 GCA_019974015.1 Nephila pilipes
TTTTTTTTTTTTTTTTTTTTTTTTTTTTTTCTTTCTTTCAGTTTTATCATTTTTGATACTTTTTGTAAGGTACGAGTTTTCTCTGTCCATAGGCATGAAAAAATAATCCCTGTTTCTAAATTCTTCAATAATTTTTATGCGTTCGATTCGTACAAACTTATTGATGGTGATATGCTTTATGCTTTAAAGTATAGGCTTTTTAAGTATATATATATATATATTAACCTAAATTATACATAACTTTAAATAATACAAAATCACAAATTTCAAATTATAGACACTAAAACCAAATTTGAAAAAGTTATTACAAATAGAAACTACAATTATTAAGATTTAATTGAAGAAATTAGTAAAATAGCTTAACAAACATATTAAAAATGTCCTTAATTAAAAACATACAAAATATTATAATGAAAATAGCCATACCTTTACTGAATACAAATTATGCATAATAATTTCAATTCAAAACAAATTTAATACATCAATTAAAAATTACAACCAAGTTAAAAGTAAAGTTTCCCAAAAAGCATAACAAATCTCAAGAGAATTGGTTTAATGAAAAAAATAATACGTGTGTGTGTGTGTGTGTGTGTGTGAGTGTGTGTGTTTGTTTGTGTGTGAGTGTGTGTGTGTGTGTGTGTGTGTGTTTATGACTTTATAGTGTTCTCATGTCAGTATATTCATCAATATATTATTCTATTTCGAAGTAAATACTTTCAAAATATTCTTCAATAAATAGAATAAAAGAAAAAAAATATACCAACTAAATTGTTTTCGATGTATGGAATTGCGAATTCATATGAGGAAAGGAAATTAAGCATTGTGCATTGTATAAAGTGTTGTTTGAATCACTGTCAAAACATTTTTATAGTTGAAAAAGAATTTTTTTTAAAAAAGCTACACTGTCAATTAGAGATTTTTATCAACTTTCATTCTTTTTTTAAAAACTTTCTTCATTGAAAATCACGACAACCTGACTTCTTAGCATTATGATATCATAAATGTTGATCAACATCCTTTTTACACGTAATCTGTTCAGCAAAAACAATGGTCAAACGCATTATCTCAGAAATTACTTAAGATAGAATCTCCTTCAAATCGATGCAAGATTGGTTTTCGAATAGTCAATGAAAGAAATATACAAACAAAGAACCTTTTTTTAAAGAATAAAACAGGAACAAATTTTATTAATCCAGCTTTCAAAAGAACTTCGTTCATTACCTAAATTTTCTAGAAGTAATTGCATATGAGTATCTGCAGTTTATCTTGTTAGAAAGTTTTACATTTATTTGAAATAACTTTTGAAATCCCTAAAACATTCTAAAGGCTTCTAAAAAGAATTTAAATCAGTTGAGAATTTCTCAAACTTATTTTAAAGTATTCAGAGCTTGTCTTAAAATATTAAAGATTTCAGCTTAAAAGAACCTTTTCTTTAGGAGAACTTTTTTTTAATCGTATAAAAATGTTTAAATAAGTATAATCATATATTTCTAAAGTTTTTGTGAATATTCGTAAATGAGTTCCTAAATAGGCCTTGTACTATAGAATCTTTTTTTAAAAAAATCATCGCTTTTCATACAGATTATGTGAAACTAGTAACAAATTTTTGATTGAAAAGCAATACAGTTTTAAAATGTTAAAACATTGAAGCTTCCTTACAGCATCAAGGAAAAAGAATAACGAAAGTAACACTTCCACTTTCTAAATAAGAAAAAAAAATTCAAAAAAAAACTCGTTATGTCCTGTACACTTGTGAGAAATGATATTTTAATTATAAAGCATTGAATTTTTTTGGATTCTTCCATTGTAATTTTAGGAGTATAAAAGATAGTTCCCGTGTTCTACAATAACTCAATAGATTTATAATAAATAGTAACATGACGCCACTAATTTGTAATTCAACACTAACTATAAAAGCATTATTGGTGTTAAAGGGCAGGCATTTTTCATTGTTTCAGTCACATCATTATTATTACTTTACATAAATGATCAGAATGTAACCTATAATTTCTTACAGGTATTCAGTATTTTAATTATGTTAATATTACTATATATATATATATATATATATATATATATATGTATGTATGTATTGTAAATAGTAATTCATAAAAAAGAATAAATTAAAATTAGTATAGAAGCAATCATAAAAATAGAAGATAATTTTAATAGTTATATTTAATAATGTGATTATGATTGTTTATTGACGTCGCACTGTGAAGCAAAACGAGGGCTACTGTCGAAGTACCTCGTGATTTTAAGCCTTGGTCAAGTGACGAGGACGATACCTGAGCTACCAACGGGAGGACATAGATCTCGACCAGATTTTTCGAGTATCGGTCCCTCCCCACGGCGTGTCTTTGGTGGTATCAGGGCTCAAACCTACGGCTTGTCAGAAACAACGCCAGCCGCAAGTCGATGATTGTGTTTATTAGGCTACCGTAGCCACATAATTATATAAAGAAAGCATACTAATTAATTTGTATAGAAAAATAAAATAGAAAGGAAATTATCAAATTACTTTTGTATTCCTAAATACAGAAAATATGAGAAATAGTAAACATTACGCAACAAAACATTAATAAGTGACAAATTTACCTGACATAATACTAAATCTATTTATAATGGCAAAATAAAATTCAGCACCTGAATTGCAAAACAAAGGTAGAAAAATAATGATAAATAGAAAAAAGCATAAAGAAAAGGAAGTATAACTTTTTTTAATTTCTGAATCTGTCTTTAGACATATTTGTTGGGTAAACAACGTTACAGGAACCAAAGTATCCCAACAGAAAAAATGTTTTTACCTAAAATAGAAAATTCTTTAATGCAAAATATCAAGATGTAAAAGAAGAAATTTAAATATGTATATAGACAAATGGGAAAAAACCCAAAAAAATCTAATAAACATTGAAAAAAAAAAAGAATAAATAGAAAAATAAATCACCCTGATTAAAAAAAGTTTTCAAAAACTTACATGAAACATAAAACATAAAAATCATATTAACACAAAACTCCCACCTAATGGAAACTAAAATTAAAACTTAAACTGGATGCGTAAAGCAATGTTCTCTATCAGGAAGAGTTTTAATACTAGTAAAAGTAAAGAGTGTAAAACAAAATTTGCTGCAAAATGAGGAAATAAAGAAAATGAACAAAAACAAAATTGAAAAATACAAAAAGGTTAAACTTTATAATTATAATGTTTTAATTACTCTGAATAAAATTCAAAGGAAATTCTGCTTTCAAGCTAAAATTTTCAATTTATCCAAATTAATATAAGTATCCTGTACATAAGACACAAGTGTAAAATTACGGAATAAATAATTATAAATTATTCTCCTAAATATATACTCTCCTTAAGATCTCTCTTATAAAGGACTTTATGAATCTTAAAAGAAAATATATCCCTCCTATCATATGTATTACTATTTAAGTTTTATAATCTTCCATTTTTTTTAAAAAAAAACAATATCTAAATATTCTGATTCCCACAACATTTAAATTTAATTAGTTTCCTTTAAATTTAAATACTCTAGTTATAAAAAGATATTTAAAGAAGGTTTATCGTCTTTACATTATTAATTTGAAAGAAAATAACACTATCAATATAGCTAAACATTTTAAACTATAATATTCTAACATTACCTTCTTCAATATACATATACATTCTATAACAAAAAAAAAAGTAAAAAACGACGCACCAAGAAGGAGTTGTTCGATGGAGACAAAATTTTGTGGATAGGAAAATTATGTACAGAATAGAAAATAATTAAAATTTCAAAAAAATTGAAGGCTTTATTTCAGAGTTACACAGTTACAAAGTAACGAGCTCAATAAGGTGTTGACTCACATCTTGCCTGAAAGCAAGCGGCCACACGTCGTGGCACAGAATGATAAAGCTCCCTGATGGTCCCTTGCAGTATTTCTTGCCAAATTGGCTCCAATTGGGCTAGGCCATCAACATTCTCTTGTAGATGCAGTCGCCTTCCCATCATATCCCAGACATGCTCGATTGGAGAGAGCTCTTGCAGCCCAAGGAAGTGTTTGACAAGTTGTAAGACAGCTCATAGTAACACGGGCAGTAGGTGGTCTGGCCTTATCTTGCTGAAAAATAAGGCTAAGGTACTGCAAAAGGATCGGTAGCAAAACAGGTCTCAGAATGTCGTCAACGTACCGTATATCGTAAGTGTGCCTTTAATGACGACCAAACAGGTACGGCTATCAAGGGAAATGGCACCCCAGACCCTAACTCCTGGTTAAGGGTCGGTGGAATGTGCAATAGTGAAAGCAGAATCGGCAAGCTGCCCTGGGAGTCTCCAGACACGTCTTCGATGATCGTCAGGACACAGTTGGAAGAGGGATTCGTCGCTAAACAGTATACGTCCCCATCAGCATGATTCCAACCTGATCGAGCTAAGTATCACTGTAATCTGGCGCGACAGTATGCAGGCGTGAGTGGCAGGTGGCATAGTGGTCGGTACGAGCATAGATTTCACTCTATCAGCCGTCTGTGAATAGTCATAGGGGCACTCGTGTGCGGGTCGCACGTCTGATCGTTGATAACGATGAATCAGACGCTGTGACAGCTCATCTAACAATCACTCTGTCCTCCCGATCTGCTGTGGCCCTAGGTCGACCACTACCATCATGACGTTGAAATCTGCCACAGTCCACCCATTCTTGGGAGCATCTTCTAATCTCCATATGACAAGCGATTCTCCGATTTTACCAACCTACCTCTTTCAATCCAATGATACGACCTCTTTCACACTCTGACAGTTGCTCGTAATAAGCTCGAATCCTACGGCGAGACTTTTTTTTCAGTTGTTGAATGATATCCTTAATCGCAATGCAACAGAAAATTTGACCATCAGATATAGAATCACTTCTTATATACATATGCTGAGTGCGCGATTCCGATGCGCTGTAGCTCCCGCTATTCATTCATTTGACACCAAATTTTAATCATTTGCATGCTCGGTCCAAATGTCTTTGCATACGAAATGTCATTACAATCGGGCTACTCCTTCTTGGTGCGTCTTTTTTTTTTTTTTTTTTTTTTTTGTTATAGAGTGTCTGTACATTTTAAAACATAAAAAGCGATTCATCACGAAGGATTTATCTAAATGGGAAGAAGTTTTGTAAGCACATACTTTGCGATAGAATATGCGATTGATTAACTTTTAACGGCCAATAACTGACTTGTTGGAGCTCCAATGGATTGCAACAGAGCATCAAGATGATGCATAAAACAAAAGACGTTCCAATACTATGGCATGACTTCCATGCGAATGTGATTCCTTCGATTCTCGTGGCCCGTACGATTACCTCGCAAACTAATTCGTGAACAGTATGAACAGATCTTGTTTATTGAGAAAGTATGTGCAATTAGACTACTGAAATATGTTGGTTAAATCGCAGAATCGCTCGACATTTTTGCCGGAGCTAAGATACCAGTCAACAAAGTAGGAAGATATGGGTGACCAAATGCCATAGAAAGTATCAAGAATGTAGTTGTCAAGAGCGATGATAGGACGCGCGAACAAAAGGATTGTCCGATAGGCTCTGACAGCACCTGATGTGTCTTCGTCAACGATCCGGCGTGTAACAAAACACCAATAACTGCAATGACCATTTCATAGGTGACTCAGCGAACGTATACTGAGATCAAGGAGGACATTATGTCAAGTTACTTTTATCATTACACACCGTCGGAAGCGTTTGCAGTAATGCCTTGCGCATTCCACAACTGGAACTTAAATATTGGAATAAAATTGCTTTCGAAGATGAGATCTGCTTCGAAATGAGCACCAGTGAACAGTGAAAACGGATGTAGAGACGTATCCAGGAAAGCGGTTGGATATTCGTCTAATTATCCCCACACACACAAGCCGACAGTCATTAGTTATAGTATCCGTTGTAATACCTACAGGGGCATAGAGTGCGCAGTGTTTTTTAAGCCCAAATCTTGAATTTCGATTCACTTTAAAGAAGGATGGAAATTCAGCTTTCTGCGGGAAGTTTAGTTATTGTAAAGGATGCCATTTCATTTTATAGCCAGAGCTCTTTAGTTGCCAGGCTTCACACTCTTACAACAAGGAAGTATATCGACTAGATTCTACCTCCCGTATTATTGCCCTTCTTTTCATGGAAACCTAGACTTATATTTCAGCAAGACAATGCCCTGCCGCATACTGTAGCTTTTCTATTTGTTTTTTATGTTTCCTCAACACTTGCCAGGATGGCGTGACCTCTAAATCTTTACCCAGTGGAGCAAGTTTGGGATCTGATGAGCAGACGTCTCCAACTGTCCTAGGATCTTGCTTATCTAACTCGCCAATTGGAATGTCCTGCAGGAGGACATCCTCCAACTCTATATGTCAATGCACAGCCTTGCATCAGAGACAGCGTTGGACCAACAAGTGCTTTTCTCTCTCTCTCTCTCTCTCTTATTTTTTTATTTTATTCATTTTTTTTTTTTTTGCTTTTGTAACTATATTTCCTGAATAAAACAATCAATTACTACGACTGGTTAGCATTGTTTTTTCAATACATGAACATCATATCTCCATTTTCGTCCCATTCAGATAATTCCTTCTTGGTTCGTCGTTTTTTATGTTAGAGGGAACCTATGCCTTTAACTTGACTCAGACTTAAACGGTTTAAGGAACTGCAGCTACACATTTCAAAAACAACAATTTATTAACAACACACAAAAACATTTAAAATGTATTTAAATAATCAAAAAATATCATCTAACATCTTGAACAGCTAAAAGAAAAAGATAAGATATGGAGTCACATCCTCAGGGATTATATAGCTGTAGAAGGAGGGCATTAATTCGCAAACAAAATTCGTAAGTCAAAGAAAAAAATATCTCTCTTATATTAACTGTAGTATTACAAAGGCGTATTTTAAGACTTACTAAAATATTTCCCTCTGGTTTCCAGCGGAAATTTTTTAACGCTTCAAAAAACGGAGTTCATTATTTGCTAAGAAATAAAATAAGTGGAATATCCTCTTAATTGATTTTAGTTTGAAACACCTTCAGCATACTAGACCCTAAGGCTATTCAGCTGAGAAAATGTTTTTAAAGAAATGTTGAATTCCAAGTTTAAAATTTTTATTACATGCTCAATTCAGCTAGTCGGAGCACATATTACTGTACTGGCGCTTTTGTTTTCGTACAGAATATATTGCTATTCCTTTGCAATTGTTGTTACTTAATGGATGGAAAAAAATCTTTAGAAACGTGAAAAAACTGCAAATAGAATGTAGTAAAGTACGAATTAAAACTAAAGCATTGTTACATTTTAAACGTCTCACTGTTCAGTATTAAAAATACCATCAAGCAGTAAACATTAATGAGATTTATTTTACTCATTTTTTTTGTTTTCTATTTCTCCCAATTTGGTTTAATTGGCCACTTAAATGCTCAATCATGGACCTTCGATGTGGTACCCGGTTAAAAAATTCTTTCTTTTAAAGGAAGTTTATTCAAATAAAAGTGATATGAATATTATTTTCCATACGTATGCTTGTTTCTAGAACGTTTATTACTTGGAGGAAGTAACTCAAATGAAGGAAATCTGAAGTTTGCTTTATAAACAAACAATCGAAAAAAACTAAAAACAAACTTAAAAACATCTTACTAAAAACAAACCATCGAGAATGGTTTGTTTTTAGTAAACATTATGACTGTCGTAAGACAACTAGTCTCAGTTACTCGTATTCGTGATCATGACACCTTTCACAACTCAAAAATTCTTCGCCATAACTTTTCCAACCGATGAGACAATTTTCGCCACTTTTGATAAAGATTCGCAGGAAATAACCCAACATTTTGATTTCTGTTGATTTCCGTTGCATAATGATGAATTCATGTCTCACCGACAGTGACAACTCGACGCGGCAGTGATCAAATTTTCATTTGGCAGCAAATGAATACCAAATCAAAACTAACTTGGGAATCAGGGTCAAATGTGTTTCAGTTCCGTCTAATAGGTAACAGCACCCAATGGTAACTACAATTTACCTTAATGATGTCATCTGTCTTCAAATACACACACACACACACACACATATATATATATAACTATATATAAATGTTGAGGGGTTTTTTTACAATTTTTGTTTTTGTTTTCCTAACTTTTGCTTCTTAAAGGTATTTATTTAATTTTTAATTTTTATTGATATTATTTCATTTATTTATTTATTTTGACTTTGGCTTAAGGTTTTTCTTTTTAATTTAATTTTTTGAATTTTAATTTTCAAAATTTTTTCAATTTATGTTTTCGGTTTTATAACCATTTTTAATAATATATTTTGTTGATGGAGTTAGTTACAGCTTTAATTCTAGAATAACTCCTTTTCAAATAAAATTTCTTAAAAATTTTATGTGTGTGTGTGTTCGCGCGAGCGTGTCTGAGTGTATTACGGAACATTAGTGTTTAAGCCCATGTTTGCTTATTGAACGTTTTCGGGGTGTCTATTTCTGCCAGACTCAAAGGTCCGCTAACCACACCCAGTAGACATCATAATTTTGAACCATATTCAGATGATAAAGTAAGCTCCTGAGCTGATCCATCTTTCTCCACATCTACGCCACAAAAACGTATGAGCTTCGACAGATTTAACATGCATCATCATCCGCACAACATGACGAGTCTGAAATGAAATAAGGACTCGAAAGCGTGGTCTAATTGAAACTTTTTCATTCAAACACTTGTGACCATGACCACTCAGCTACCTCGACCTTTTTGCGCAAGTACCTTAGTATAAATTTTCGTTCATCATTCATCAATACTGGTCTTAGAAGGCAATTGGCGATAAACCTAATTATTTTAGGCTATTGTTAAGCGAGAAGGAAGACACTCGACCTGATTGCTCAATTGCTAACATCCACACCAACTACACGGGGACCACTAACAGTTGAGGGGGAACAGCCTTCATTGTTCGGCAAAAAGACTTTTGATGCATGTGATGCGATTATTTGTTAACGTTACACTGAAAAACATCACGAGGGCTATTGGAGTCGAACCTCGAAATTTTGAACATCGGTCAAGTGACGCGGACAACACATGAGGTGGCAGAATACTTCCAAACCACGCCAAAGTGTCAAAATGTGCAGTAAAAAACATTCGTTTGTAAAGCGGCTTATATATAAAAAAAATAATAAACATACTTTTTTCTTCTCTCCAAAATATCTTTTTCCAGTTTTGTGCTTAAAGTTACACGCCATATGCGCAGAATCTGAGAGTAAAAGTAATAATCAAAATAATGTATCATTGAATAGTTATTTTAAATTTGTTTCATTTTTTTCAATCAGTTCCAACTTTGTGTGCTATAGAAACGCCATTCAAACTTTATCGAAAAAATTAATTTGACGAGTGATGGCGCAAGAACCAGATGGAGCCAATCAAGGTGCAACTGCAATCTAGACATTTGAGAAAAAGAAAGAAGAAAAAATTGGTCGACAAGAAAGAGGGTCGAAAACAGAAAGAGGTCGCTGGAGTATCTCGGGGGTGCGTCACTTGTGTCTATTAAAGACAGTAAACACCATTGTAAAGGAAAAAATCATTAATGTTCCTTAGGGTCGAGATTCCCGTACCTACCTAAAGAAAATAAGCCCCTGAGGACAAATTAATTTGACAATTGCAACATTATTTTAAAAATTCCAACAATATTGTGTTCATTATTTTCTAGAATAATTATTTTTAGCTCATTCAATAATAGTACAGTGATCTAAACTAAACATACGCATTAGGCTCATAACAATGGTTTTACAAATGAATGTGTTCGTGATTATTAATTTTATTTATAATTTAGAAGAAGTAATATTTAAAAATATAGATTCTTTTAAAAAAAAATTAGCGAGAAAATTCAATTTTTGGGAAGTAGAATCCGGCATTTGGAAATTATCTTTTGGTAACTCTGATAACAGAGGCATGTAAAGAAAAGATAGATTTTAAGATTGCAATGAAATACCATTCGATGTGTTTCGGAACTAAGCTTACTTTTCATTTTTTAGAATTTCTTAAAAATTCTTAATTATTTTTGAAACACATTTATAGTGAATGTCAAAAATATTCAAATAGAAAACTAGAACAGAATCAAAAAGCTATATACTAGCATTATGAAAATGCTTGCTTTGAGATATTTAAATAAAATTGCATAATGTTAGTTGAATGTCTGGAAATCGTCTAAGTAAAACGAAATAAGACGTAAGAATATTTTTCCGATTGCAAGACAATTTTTTAAGTATGTAAATTTATTTCGAAATATTTGGAAGAATGTTTAAATTATGAGAGTTAAAATAAATACATATGTTAAACCGTAAATGCAATACGTAAAATGGACAGACTAAAATAATAACAATTTTTCAAATTTGTTGTTTTGTAAAAATTTATGAAAATAAGATTGATTGCCAGGGAATCTAAATAGTAACGAGAGTAAGTTTTTAAAGAAATAGAATTTGCTAAAAATTTATTGCTAATCGATTTTCTCCGTAACATTCTTTTGAAATAAATAAAAAAACGGTAATAAAATATTTTTGGAGAATAAATATAGTTCACTTTTTTTGCTAGAACCCCAATTATCTCGTACCAAATGGACATCTTTAGAAGAGATTGAAATCCATAATTAATCGAAGATTTATTTTTAAATTTTTGTTACACCACTATAGCGCCAATAATGGTAACCCGTCATTACCAGCTGTTTCTAGAATGCATCTACAAGAGGGCGCTATAGTCGCTTCTAATCGTTGCTATGACAACCAGAGGACTTTCATGTTCGACGATGGCGGGAAGAGAAGAGGCGCTAAAATACCACTTTTTTTTCTCTTTAATCTTACCATTTGTTCCTCACTGTTTCAGTCGACAGACGGTTGAATGAGTTTCTCAACCCTTTATATGGCTATGAGGTGTTTATTTTTTTTTATCCCATTAACTGTAATGGCTTTTTCCGAAAAAGTTTTCGCGCCGTTTATCGTGTTTAATGCTCGCGACGCTTCTTAGGATAGTTAATTGTTTCTTGTTTCTTAAACAGCGGAGGCACAAATATGATAAGGGACAAGCTAGAAACACTGGTGAAATTAGTAATTGTTGGAAATATGCGCGAAATTGAGTAATAACTATCGATGGAGTAATTTCTTAATCCAAAATACAAACTAAAAAATATAGTTTAAATTACACAACAATGCCACAAGCTATTACGAAATGCTGTCACAAGAATAACAAAAAAAGACACCAGACAAAAAGTATTTATTCACTTGTCAAATATCTTTTCGAAAGAAGAAAGCATTGAATCAAGCAAAAGAACGGCTGATGTAAGCTAAACAACCATGAGATAGCATCATCTCCACAATGTAAGCCACGAAACAAAACCTAGAAAGCTGTGTAATGATAATATTTATTGTTTACTTTCAAAAGAACTAACTTTTTCTTAAAAGTTTAAAAAGAAACAATAATTATGTATCTAATAACTAATCTATATATTTGGGTTTTTTTTTTTTATTAATATTCTTACCTGAATGACCCATTATATATTTGAACCTTTGTTTCCTAATTTCAACTGTAATCTTATACTTTTGAATCAAAGGACTTGTTTCCAAAAAAATTCGAAAAAATGCAGTTTTTCTCTTTTTATTTATATTTGGGTAACCGTTTCCCTCTTCCTTTTCTTCTTGGTCGTGGAGCACATGGGATATTGAACAACAAATGCTATATATCCAATTATTTGGGTAATGATTTAATTAAAAAATATTATTGCCTTTTTGGTTATTGAATTTCTCTAAACAATTATATTACAAAGTTGCGAGAAATATTAGGTACATTGGGAACATCATAACATTCTGAAAATATTAATGTAACAATATTAGTATTTTATTTAAAATTCGATAGCCTATGAAGCCTCGGTTCATTATTACTTTAGGTTTATCTGATTGTTATATTTGAATTTGTTCTACCATTGCTATTGGGGACACAACAAATATGACAAAAAAATACTACAATAAAATCCCGTTGATGAAACATGTGATATGTTACCTTCTTCTTCTAACTTCTTTGCCACACCATAAAAGGACTTTAAAGCCCAATTGAGTTTAAAGTACAACATCTATATTATTCGGACTACAATCTATGTTGCAACACGAATCTACGATTTTACTTGAACGTTGCAGGCTTTAGAGTTCGCATAAGTGATTACCGAGCTACAACAGAAGTTATTTAAAGAAGTATTTTCGTCTAGTTAGCGATAAATTTTAATGAAAGTTATTGTATTGTTTGCTAAAGTAATAATTGAATACTTAAGGCTTGCTTCAATCCCAAATCTTTCAAAGCATATTCCATAAATTTGTTTCAACTTTTCCCATAATCTGGTAACATTATTTTTTAGTAAAAGTTGTAATTATTGAAATTCTTGAAATCTTTTAAAATGCGTTTAAAATAAAAAAAAATTATTTTAGAATGAATAAAATATGATTATTCATGTTTGTGTTTGAAATGTAAAGTATAAAAGGAAAGACAGTCTACAATTTATATGGACAACATTTTATTGCAAAAAACATGCTATATCGCGGACGTTTCTTTGCGCGACATTTTTTTTTCAGTACTGTACAATAAAACTTTTTACATAAAATTAGTTGAAGAAAGCAAAGGTTTTTTTTTAGTGAAATTTCTTAATTCTTGAGGAAAAGATAGATAATACATCTAAAATCATTTATTTCAAATGAATATCTTCGAAACACTATGTTGGTTTGCTTTTATTTACATATTCTGATATGATGAAGAAAATTCTTAATTTATTGAAAATAAAACCAGAAAACTTTAACTGATGGTGTTCTGAATATTGTTTAGCATTCACACTGCAAAAAGATTAGATAAGAAACTATAGTGAAATTTATCAAATAATTTTAAACGTTTATTTCAAGAGAAAATTATTCAAGCTTTTACCTAAATTATAAATATTCTTAGGTTTCTAATTACATTTTTTCAAACTAAATTGTTAAAAATAAATCTCAAAAGAGCTTAAATTTTGAATTAAATATTATAGGGATATATTTAATATCTTTTTTTTTTTTTTCGAATTTCTAACATGAATGAATGTTATTACGTATTAAACAAAACAGTCACTTTTATATATAAGAAAAATTTTAAGGCAAAATTAATAAAATTTAAAAGTATTGATATTTTAAAACTATTCCTTGCTTCAATTTATTTTTTGTGGTAAAAATTATGCTTTTATAAATGCAAATAACATTAAACGATATATATTTCCTAAAATTACAGTGTGAACACTTTTCATTAATATTACTTTATTTCATTTGCTTAATTTGTTAAAACAACAATGGTATTTTATTACAATGTAAATAAATATACTGAAAGGAACAAAATTATGACACAAAACGTACACCATGAAATCTGCAGAAGCAAATATATGAACAGGAAATATATATTACATTGAAACATTTATAATACAACATCAGAAATGTCTAGATATTTGAAAAGATCTGTGAGTTGCACGGCGCAAAATATATTGTACACATATTTGCTCACTTTGGTCCTATTTATTAAATATCCCTTTGGTATATTCATCACCATTATCACTTCAGTGTAATACGTGTGACTAGCATGAAGTTAGATGTTTTGTGTTTTACCTCCTCCAAGACTTTAAAATTATAAGTATACATTATAATAAAAACTTTCATGCATTTGTTTTCCCCCATTGGTTTTCAAAATATAAAGGTTCGTACATATTTATATATTACTAAGCTTTTTTCGTTTTGTTATGCTTACTATATGATACAGAAGAAGAAAAAAAAAGTTTTTATTTTTCTTTACGCTTTACGCTGCGTTTTAAGGGAAAAAAAAATCTTTTTTTGAAAGTTGAACGTGATTAGGAAAATTTTACATTCATTTAAAAACTGAGAAGAAAAAAAAAAAGAAGACTGCACGCGACGAAACCTGTAACATAGTTAAAATTAATAATCAATTGCAAACATAACATTGCAAAAGCATAAAGGCGGAATTATATTTCTGGTTTGAACATGTAGCTATCGCGAGATAAAGATTCATACAATAAAGGCTGAATAATTACTACTATTGTTACAATTATTGCAGTTAATATTATTATTGTTCTTATTTATTAAAAAATGTGTACCGCTTTAAATTCAACGTTTATGAGCTTAGACCAAAAATCAAATTTGACATAGAAAAATAAGTGCACATTAAACAAAGCTATAAATTATTTTATCTACTTTCCATCGAAAACTGGATGCTTTTGGTACTCTTAGCAATGAAAAAAAAATTTTTTTGTTGTTATTCAACATTTTTTTTAAATGAAATTACTTAAAATAGATTTGATACCTTAAAATATATTCTATTTCTTAAAAAAAAAAGAATATATATTTCTTAAAAATGTTCAGCCTGATAAATTGCAAATAACTCTTTAATCAAATTTAATTAATTAAAATTATTAATAGAAATATTTTAATTTTTAATTTTACTATTTATTTTTAGTTGAGGTATTTATTCCCAAAATTAATAATTACTGTGATTAAAGGATATGCTGAAAATACAGTTACTAAATAAAGTGTTTTTAATAATACTTAAATCATTGAAAATCTAACACAAGTAGAGTAAACGAAATTTAATTGAATCTAGAAAATAGTTTAAAAATAAAACATTACACTATTTAAAAAAATCTTTACTTTATCTTTTTTTTTTAAAAAAAATAATAACTTTATCTTCAGAAAATTATGTAAAATTTTAATGTTATGCTGAACATTTTCATGGTTCGCCTAAGTATAGCTGTCTCATATTAATATTATTTTAAGAAACATGGCACCTTATAAGCGTGATTTATTTTTTTTAAAAAAATGAAATTCATTCAATTAGTTCTATAAATTCCGCATTCCATTTGATACTGAACCATAACTTTTGAGATTTCAGTGTTTTTTATATGTGGAAGTGAATCAAATCACATTTTTTTCGGGGGATGGGGTTAAATTATTAAATAATATATACATCGTAGTATGGTAATGAGACATCTAGGTGGAGTGTCTATTTAGTTAGTGTTGGATTATACTAAGTAAAAGTAACGCAATTCGAAACAGGCAGATGCGATATTGTGTTTCCTTTAAGTTCATAAACCTGCATTTTTTATGATTAACCTAAAGAATTGCCTGAAACTTAAATAACCTTCAAAATTTTTGTTCTTTCTGATAAATTACAGCGATAAAATAGTTTTAAGAGTAATTAGATACCTTAGCAGTTGATTTTTATCTTAAGCATGACTGATTTCAATACAGCCACGCACGTTTGAATAAATTTAAAGGATGGGGGTCTTCGTTTTTCTTTATATCTTTTATTTTATTCTCTGCTGTTTTTGCTAAGAATTTGATTAATTGAGAAGATAAGAAATCTATCTTTTTTTCGTTCTTTTTTCATTAAAAACCTGTCTGAGTGATTGGTTCGATATATCTTCCTCATTTGGCCTTG
This sequence comes from Nephila pilipes, assembly GCA_019974015.1. Taxonomy (NCBI): domain Eukaryota; kingdom Metazoa; phylum Arthropoda; class Arachnida; order Araneae; family Nephilidae; genus Nephila; species Nephila pilipes. The sequence continues at coordinate 215,652 of BMAW01028096.1, forward strand.
GAGTTTTAACTTTATCGTCACGACTGACTCGAGTTCCCAGAATTAAAAAAGAATGCACATTTACGATCAATAGAATAAAATTCATATTGAAATTAGATATTAATAAACTTTATAAGTAGGTTTTTTTTTTTAATTTTTAGAGTATTCTTGTCATTTATTTTACAGCAGAAGATCTAACATTTTAATTTTATTTAAGAACGCAATGAAAATTGTACGCAATAAAAATATGTCCCTTTCAATTCGAGGAATATACCATTCTGTCTAAAAAACAATGCTATTTTATTCCATTTTTGACAAAACGAGAAAAAAAACAAAATACGGAATGAATGCGTTACCAAAACTTTAACTACTGAATTATAATTGATTGTGTTATTTTCGAAATGAAAATAATAATTTGATTCCTCGTAAAGAGTGATGCCCCTGATTTTTAGCGAATAATTTTTACATTTAGTACAGAATATGTTACGGAAAGAATAAGCTCGAATTTATATATTAGCTAAAATATTTAGATACATTACCAGAACTTAAGTACTCAAAAAACACCAACAAAATATTTTATCTACAGTATGATACAAAATTAAATATACAAATTCTCTATTCACATAAAACAACATACTTTATATATTGCTTAAGTCTTCTATTTCAAGCTCCACTTGTCTAAAATCACATATAATGATAAAAAGTAAAGAGAAGAGATTCTTAGAATGTCAGTTTTTTCAAAGTTAAGAATTTCAATATAAATTATATGTATTATACATTAATTAATTAATTTTTGGTAATCAATTATCTTAATACGAATTTTATCAACATATTTTAATAAATGAACATTTTCATTCATTTTATTATTAATTTAATAATTCTAAGGAAAAATTATTTTTGAATCAAAGCAATCAAGTTTCAAATTTTTACATCGGAATTCTTAACTGTCTATATATTTAAAAATTCGCAGCATCAATAAGTACTCAAAATATGTTATACTAATGTTTAGAAATAATCAGTATATCACATAAGTTGAAAAATAATCATCACATTTTTTGAAACAAAGAATTGAGGCTATTCTTACCAATAATTCATGTGAATTTAAATTTCAATGGCAAAATAAAATAATGTATCATTTACTGAACGTATTCTGACCACCATTTAGAGGCTTAATAAAAGACCAGTTTTATAATATTCACTCGATATTCTTTGTGTGTGTGTGTATGAGATTTCAAAATTAGTTGTAAAACTCAATCTGGATGGCGAAACATTCAACTTTGGTCATATTTTAAGAGTGAATATCGCCAAAAAGCAATTCTTCTAGCTGTGACTAAAGAACCTTTTGAAACTCTTGAACCATTGGTGGTTGGCTGTGTTCTGGTGGAGGTGTTTTGGCGTCATCTTCGACTTTCGTCTTGGCTTCTGTTTCTCGTATAGCTGTGGATTCTAAGGGAGGCATATTCCATGCTGGGTGATTTCTTTCCATACCTGTCGCTAAGTGCAGAAAGAAAGGATGTAAGTAAGGAGATTCACCCAGCCTTAGACCATCAAGGATCGAAAGACCCCTGTCATTCAGCATATCTTGTTGCTGGTGTTGGGACATTTGTTGTTGTGGTTGTTGGTGTTGGTGTTGTTGTTGACTACTGGACGACCATTTATGGCGACCACTGGAGTCCTTTCGTCACTGAATCCGCGGCCAATAATTACTCGCTACAGATATATCAGGTGTTTGTCCAGGGACTTGCACTGGAACCGTTACGCCTGGAGATATGACACCTGAAAAGAAAACTAGAGTGAGATTTTGAAATAAATTGGAATAAAATTGAAGAGTCTCAAAGTATTTTTTACGCTTAAAAATAAGTGTTCATCTACGAAATATGCCTTCATAAGTAAATTTGAAAAACTGACATTATAATGAAGTCACACAGTTTGCCGGAAATTAAAACCAAGATCGAAAGATTAAGACAACTCTTCTGTTGCTAATCTCTCTTCAAATTTTAAGCCTCGCTGAGTGAGGACATAAAACTATATTGCATTGTGAGGAATTTGACTCAAATTTATTATACATTTTCAAAAAATGTCCCTGCAGTCATTATTAACTTAAATGGTTGTATCCGTTTATCATACTGGCCCTTAATATTTATAAGCAATCAATAAATAGCAATTTTTCCTTTTAAATATTTATTCAAGTATTTTATAATGAAAGACAAAGCATGGAACATATTTAAAGTTTGAATAAAAGGATGAACTCAAATAGAAATGCGTCGTCCGATACTATAAATAAAAAAAAAGGGGGTACTGTGAATTATATGAAGAAGTAAAAATATAAGGTGTTAATAATTTTGACGTTTTTCTTCCTAAAAAAAGGATTTCAAGCTTCAGTCCTATTTCTTAGTAATAGACGAAGACAGCTTTAAGTCTCAATTCGATTTAGTGTGTAGTCGTTTTTTATATATGTTTATTACTCAGTATAGTTTTTGGTGGAATAAAAGGTCAAGAACCAACGACTCACCTATAACTAAACATTGATTTTGTATACCAGGTTGTTCCTGACGCCGTTTCTTAATTTTAAATATTTGAACTGATAAATAGGCGAAAGCAAACCAAAATGATAACTATAAAAGTTAATGCTAATTATAAAGCCCTAACCAATACACTGTTTTAGAAAGAATATCAAAGTAAAAATTCATACGAATTTTAAATTCATCGGATATTCCAAGACAAAAGAAATATATAAACTATTATTTTTAATTAAGGAAAATATCTCACAAAGATTTATCTTGTTTTGTTATCAGTACGGAGCTGCATATACTTTTTTAAAAAAAAAAATTGTTTGAAATGCGTTTAAAATTAGAAATCTTCAATGTAAAATATTGTTTATTTTGACGAGATTGCAGAAAATAAAAGGTCAATTATTAGGTGGCTTAAGACTTCCACATTTTTAACATAGATACGTATCAACAAACTTTGATGTATCGCGTAAGGTACGATTACCGCGCAAAATGTGGTTGTGATACTTCAATGTAAATAATTCATAGCTTTTTAGAGAAAAAATTTTAAATTACTAAAACTTCATGTAATTAATGTAATAAATAATTTTCTGAAACTCTGCTGCGGAAATTTAGGAAACAGGAATAAATTTTCATCCAAATGAAGGAATTCATGAACTCTAAAAAATGTTCAATTTTCTAATGTTAAATTCACGAAAGCCAGGTGGCTTTCAGAAACTTGACACTTAAACGTGACGTGAAACTCTTTATTCTTATTTTGCCCATCGCAGCTGCTATGAAGGAAGTGGACATCTGACAGCAAAGAAAAGATATGAAAACGATTTTAACACAAATTTATTCCGTTTCATGAGATTCTGTTTGTTATAAAATTGAGGAGAGGTATAAAGACTCTTAATTATATATATATATATATAATAATCTATGTATGCTAAAATGCCTTATTTTTCAAACCAATATAACATACCAACGAAACAAAGCAGAAACTTATAAAATTTTATCATATAATTTCCCGCTCTTATATATTTATACTGGCATGCAATTTTAAAGAACTCATAAAAAGGTATAAGGAATTATAAAAGGACCCTTTTATTTAAACAAATTATGAAAATCAATATTTTAATAAATAATAAAGTCAATATTTGTTTATTTTTGAAGTTATGCATAGGTTTTGAAAAATTCAGATAAAAAAAATTTATTATAATTATTTAGAAAATAATTTATGAAATTTTAAGAAAAAATCCAATTAAAAGTCATATAAAAAAATTTCTGTTAATAATTTGTCGAAAATTGTGATGTATAAATCATTAGGAAACTTATTTTGAGCACGCGTAGGAAATTTCAATCTAATATAATTAATGGTTTTTGAGAAATCCGGCGTGTAAATTAAGATATTTTATTTTGAAAGAAATTAAAAATTTGAAAAAAAACCTAGTTAAACGAGGTTCAGTTTTTTCTCGATAATTCTGGAAGTTTTGGTAGTATCGTTAAACTTGTGGCACCAAAACGCTCAGAAAAGGTATGACTCAAGTATTTTTTTTTTTAATTCAAGTTTTGAATTTTAAGAGTCCTGAGACTCCTTAAGTTCTGCAATTAATTCAGTTGTACTTAAATAACAGATTTAGTATGAACATCTCCCTTTTTATGGAATATTCACTTCTCCTTTTTTTTAGTATTACGTTTTGCCAATTGTATCCGCATTTTATCTAAATATACATTTTATCTACTCAGGTTAACAATTTAATCTACTCACATGATGAAGTTTGCTTAAATGGAGTAATTATATATAATGAAGTAAGTATGGAGTATAAGAGATGTAGAAGTCAGTTCTTAAATAACGAAGTAATTATGTAATCTTATAAATGTTTCTATTGGTCTAACCAAATATTTTATGTTAAAGTAGCAATGCATGACTAATTTTTAATTTACTCTATTTATGGTTCGAGTAATATAAATAAGGAGATGAAGAGTTTTAATTTTACCTATAAAAACATACAGCAAAAGTTTCAATATTTATCTTTTAAGGAAGCCAATTGCAGTTGCAGATACATTATTTGCTATTTCTCTTCAGGATTATTGATTTTCTTACGTGTCTTTAAAATTTCGCATCCGTTATTTGAGAAAAAAAAGTAAAAAAAAAAAAAAAAATCATCGATTTCGTCTTCAAATAAGATAACTTTGCTTCAGATAAAAATTCAAAACATAAAACTTTCTTTCTTTCGATATTAACAAAAAAAATCTGCTCATGGTTTTACAAGTTTTTGCACCCGCTGGAAGATTTAGCCCGGCGATTTGATATTAAAAAAAAAGTAAATATAACTTAGAAATCGGAGTAAACTTACCAGCACTGTGCGGACTAGTCCCACTGACTGCGTACGAAGGATGTGAATTCATAGCTTGTGCTGGTGTGCATGATGCTCGTGAATAGGCACCCAAACTCAGAGTATCATGTAACATGTAAGAATAAGCTCCTGGGTCCCTTTGTTGCAGACAAGAGCTTGGGGTCATTCCCGAGACAGGTGTCATTCTGGAAAAATAATTGGGTGAAAAATTATTAATTGCGTTATGATATAAATAAAAATGATTTTATACGAATAGAATTTACATTACCCGTATGAATCTGTCATGGCTCCCATGGGTTGCCCCAGTGAGGGGTACATGGTATTCGCAAATGTACCGTTCAACGGCAACCGCCCAGCAGTTGGAGTCGCGACACTTGTTGCACTGACTTGGTCCACCGTTCTTCTTTGGTTTCGAAGTTTTTCTTCTCTTCGCCACTTTGCTCGACGATTTGAAAACCAAACCTGAGGAAGAAAATTAAATGTATCTCTATAAGGCTGCCTTCGTTTAAAACCGTGGAGCAGAACCAGAATTCAGAGCACCTTTTCAAGTAGAAAAAAAATGTCCCAATATTAAAATTAATTCGATTACTTGTAATACATATATCCATTGATTACTTCGAGACTAGACAGAAGAAAGATTTCGGGAAAACTTAAGAAGCTGTGTATCAGCACTGCATTATATTTATTTCTTTGTATATAAATTATATTTATTGCATGAAGGAAACGACAGTAATTTGATTAGGTTGAATATAATTTCAGAAATTTACTTTCATTCGAGATAAGCAAAATGGAAACTTTATTAGTAAGTGCATGCACTTCCCGGTGATGTAATAGAAAATCAAAGGTGTCATAAAGGTCTTAATTCAATTTAAGAATATTTAAGTTGCAAAAGATAATTCATTCAATCGATAACGACTTCATATCAATCAATAATCTTGTTATATTTTAAATGCTTTGACTAAATATACACTGAGGTGCCCAAAAATGGGGGATATCTCCTAATATTATTTGGTAATTCGTTTTTCCCTGAGCTCGACATTGCAGTTATTCAATAAATCGGCGAAAGTCCCTTGATGTGAAATGTTTAGCCATGCTACCTCCACAGTTGTCCATAATTACAAATGTGTTGTCACTGCAGGATTTTGTACTCAAACTGAAGTTCGAGGATTTCAAGTCTGGGGAACTAGATGGCCAAATTAATATTTTGAATTGTCCAGAATGTTCCTAAAACCAATCGCTACTAACTTTGTCCAAGTGACAAGGCACATTGTCACCCTGGAAAATTCCAAAGTTGCTTGGGTGCCGGGGATTATATCAGGGGACCGGTCATCTAGGTTCGGGACCTCAGGGGCTTACCTTCTGATCATGAAACTGATGCACCCTAGTGAACTTTTTCTTTCCCATGGGGTTCATTGCCTTTGATAAGCACGAATGACGCACTCCCGGGGTATCTCATCGATCCTTTTCTATTTTCGGCACTCCATTTCAACCAATTTTTATCTTGTTTCGTCCCCCCCCCTAAATGTCTAGATCACAGCATTACCTTGTTTTGCACAGCATGGCCACAACGAAGTTTAGAAAAATCGTAACAATATATGTTTGTGTTAGTTATAACTGGAAAAAATCCACCCAAAACTTTTAAAGATTTGGACAGTAGATAGCCATCTTATACTACAAATTTCTGGAACAGCCATTATAAATGGGTTATTTCATAATAGAGTTGATTTGATCACACAGGTATAAAAACAGTTATGGAAATTCAAAGTGTATACATCTGTAAATCGTTCTGATGGAATGAAGGAATTCAAAAATAACCAGTACGATGCCTTTATCCTAAAATAAAATATTCTCATGCCTTAACATAGCAGTTGATTTTGGGCCATCACTTACAGAATGCTTCTTACATTATAAGTGATTCTAACATGATATTAATTTAAAGTATAAAAATATTTCCTTTTTAAATATGAAGTCAATTGTCGATATAAATATTAAGATTGTCAATTTTTAGTTATCTTTAAATATGGATATTTTTTATCACATTTTGATAAAATAAGAGATCCAAGTATAAGAACTAAATCAACTAGTCAGCAGAAAGACAAGAATTCAAGGACTATTTATTAATTGTACATGTAATAATTTAGATCTTACAGAAAGATTTCATGTTTCACTCTGATCAAAACAAATATGATTATTACACTATCAAAATTATTATTACTTTTTGCGACGTAACAGATGGAACAAAATTATATCAAAATATCTCAACTCATAATATGATTGAATACTGAAAGCCTCAGTAGTTTTTCTTTTTAAGACTGATTTTTCAAGTGCAACATTGGGTTATTCGCGTTCTTCTATTAATTACCTTGGGGACTCTATAATGTCAATCAGGACCGGCCATCTGGTGTGGGGGTGTTGTGGATGCTTATGCACTGGGGCCCCAACAGGTTTAAGAACTAAACTAATGTACTCTTTCACGTAAAAACTTGACAACATTCTTATCATTGTCAGTATGACGTAAAGTTCATTTTATCATAAACTTTGTTATTATAGATCTATGAATTTCGACAATCTTCAAACTACCCATCAGTGATAATAACCATTCATACTGACCAATAGGAATTCACCCTCTCGACTTCACGAAAGAATCCTTTGAGCTAAAAAAAAATAACAGACTGGACAAACATGCAGGATATTTCTACCAACGCAATCTTTAAATTTAATAACCTTCTAAAAATAATTTCATTTGTTAATCTATTCTTTAAAAAAAAACTTCACAATACTGAACATTTTCATTATTTTTAAATCAAGGCTATACAAACTAGTAAATTCAATGACTACAAAACTATTTTTTTCGATCACTTAAAATCACAAAATCTAAGTACCATAATTTATTACCAATCCTTTATTTTAAATTTAATTTTTCTTTTTAAAATAGTCAATTAAATTTGATTGCTTGAATAATTTTATTTATATTAACTTTATCAATATTGCTCATGAACCTCCATGTAAAAAATCTTTTATCATCCACTTATAATTTTTCTTAACTCCTTGGCAAGCGTAATAACCAATGTTCTGGCTCATCTATAATAAATCTATAATAATAGTAAATTCTGGGGATTAAAACCCGAGAGGGTTATGCACCCCAATAACTTAAAATCCGCATCTTCAAACTAATTCTTGATGATGTGATTGGTTAGTTTTTGTTATTTGATTCGGGGAACTCCCGAGTATCCCAATCTAAACTGAACTTCTTAACCAAGCATGTGGGCAGAACGTTTAAATGCATTTGCTATATTAATCATCGAAAAAGAAATTGCAAAAAATTGTTAATTTTCTGAAGTGATTAATGTGTTAGCAAAAAAAAAATCACGCATTAAATAAACAGTCATCAGTAATATATGTTTGTGTTTGTAATTTTTTTCACTTTACAAAAAATTTAGGGCCCAAATAGTTTCTTGAACCCAGATCCCTTTATAAAAAAAAAGCCGACTCTGATGCCATTGACCAAAAATAATATCTTTAGCCAATCAAATGAAATGCGATTACACTAATCTGTAACCCTGAAGAAGTTTTGTGAATTGATAATGAAAAACGGATGTATAAGATATCCCGAAGTTAGTAGAAGCAGGAGTAAGAACGAATTGAACTGTGTGCGGAATATACATATGCGTGTTCGCGGAATGTACATGTCGGATTTTTGCTGGAGCAAGGATTCGACTCTGCTTTCTAGACGCTGAAGATAAAGCTTGCTATATCTGCCTCATCTCAAACCAAAATACCAGGGTAAGCTTGAAATTTAATATACTGCTCAAAACAATTAAAGGATATTTTAAGTCTTTTATAAAATAACGGTATAAGCAATTTTTTTTTTTTTTTTTTGCAGAAAATGGAAGAGTCACAAATGCAAATTTTTCTCATTTTCAAACTTCGGAGTATGCAAATTTTGAGTCTGACGTCAAAAACGACGCTTTAGCAGCAGCGAATGAAATTTGCCTTTCAACTTAACGAAAGACAAAGCGGAAAAGAATGATCGACGTTCAATAAGTGTGTTGTTTCGATGATTGCAATGTCTCAATGAAGACATTTAACCGATTCAGAAGCCTGGAGAATTGTTGGACGGTTAGAGGGGGGCCAAACACAAGCCGAAGTAGCAGAAGCTACTGGAGTTGCACAAAGTGTGATTTCCAGGATCTGGAACCGTTTTTTGGAGACTGGAAGTGCAGGCCGAAGACCAGGGCAAGGTCGGAGACCAAGGCAAGGTCGGAGACGTGCAACAACGCCCAATGAAGATAGATGTTTAACACTATTGGCTCGGAGACACCGAAATATGAATGCCACTCTTCTTCAGCAACACTTTCGCTCGGCTATTGGCACCACAATTTCGAACTAAACTGTCCGAAACCGGCTTCACGCTGTAGGACTTTATGCTTGCCGACCAATGGTATGTGTTACACTAAGAGCAGGGCACTGTCGCACCCGTAGGGAGTGGGCAACCGAGCATGTGAACTGGAGGAGAAATGAATGGCGCAATGTTCTTTTCTCTGGAGAGTCCCGTTTTTCTGTTCATCCTGATGATAGGCGTATTTTTATCAGAAGGGATCGTGGCGCTAAAAACAATCCTGCGTTCGAGCTTGAAAGTTTCAGATTTGGCGGAGGTGGAATGATGGTCTTTGCTGGAATCTCCATTGATGGGCGCACCGATCTCTACATCATTCGAAATGGAGCTCTGACCTGTCGCCGATATAGGGATGAGATCTTAAGAGCTATTGTAGTCCCGTACGCTGCAGCAATTGGAGATGACTTCATCTTAATGGACGACAACTGCGGACCACATCGTGCCAACTTAGTGGGTGATTTCCTTTTCGATGAGGGAATCGTACGAATGGAATGGCCAGCATGTTCTCCGGACATGAATCCAATAGAACACGTTTGGGACATTCTAGGCCGACGAGTTGCTGGCCGCCTACCAACCCCACGAACCCTCCAACAACTGGAAAGAGCTCTTCTGAAGGATTGGAATAGAATACCCCAGCTCCTCATAAATAACCTCATTGACCCCATGCCTCAAAGGTGTTCCGCGTTGCGTAGGGGGTATCGCGGAAAACGATACCCCCAACTAAAAACTTTTTTCTTTCAAGTAAATACCCTTTTTATACGTTTTTTCTCGAATGCACAAATTGTGCGTGTGTGCGTGCGTGCGTGCGTGCGTGCGTGCGTGCGTGCGTGCGTGCGTGTGTGTGTATGTGTGTTTTGTGTGTCCAAATGCTAAGTAAAAAGCATTTTTTTCTGATAAACATGCTTGATTTTTTTTCTTCTTATATAGCCTACCACGTCTGCCGATCGTGTATCAATCATATAAACAATTCCCCAGCCACTTCATCCACCCAAAACCTCAAAATCCTTTAATTGTTTTGAGCAGTGTAACAGGTCAATTGAAAAGTCCCCGGCCTGACACATAGATGGCGCTACTAGAATTAAATCCATATGTTTTTTAGTTAGCCCTAACCCTCAAAATATGCGTGTATAAATTTGACAGCTGTCGGATCATTAGTTTGTGAATTATAGCATTTTGAATGAAGCAACTTTTAATATTGTGAAAAAAAATGGATTAAAAGGAACTTCGCGTGTTGATAAAATATTGCTTTTTGAAGGGGAAAAATATAGTTGAAGCAAAAACTTGGCTTGATGCCGGACACTGCTCCAGGAAAATCAACCATCAAGAATTGGTATGCTAAGTTTAGGCATGGTGAAATGAGCACCGAAGACGGTGGACGCCCAAAAGAGGTTGTTACCGACGAAAACATTAAAAAAATCTACAAAATGATTTTGAATGACCATCAATTGAAATTGAATGAAATAGCAGACACTCTAAAGATATCAACTGAACGTGTAAATCATATCATTCACGATATTTGGGTATGAGAAAGCTCTGTGCAAAGTGGGTGCCGCGTGAGCTCACTTTTGACCAAAAACAACGACGAGTGGATGATTCGGAGCAGTGTTTGAAGATGATCAAGCGTAATAAACCCGAGTTTTTGCGTCGATATGTGACAATGGATGAAACATGGCTCCATCATTTCACTCCGAAGTCCAATCGACAGTCATCCGAGTGAACTGCACACGTTGAATCCGCTCCAAAGCGTGGGAAAACGCAACAGTCGGCTGCCAAGGTTATGGCGTCTGTATTTTGGGATGCACATGGAATAATTTTCATTGACTACGTTGAAAAAGGAAGGACCATCAACAGCGACTATTACATAGCGTTATTGGACCGTTTGAAGGACGAAATCGCCGAAAAACGGCCGCATTTGAAGAAACAGAAAGTGCTGCTTCACCAAGACAATGCACCGTGTCACAAGTCAGTGAAAACGATGGCAAAAATCCATGAATTGGGCTTCAAATTGCTTCCTCATCCACCGTATTCTGGCCCCCAGCGACTATTTCCTGTTCTCAGATCTCAAAAGAATGCTCTCTGGGAAGAAATTTTCGTCGAATGAAGAGGTGATCGCCGAAACTGAGGCCTATTTTGAAGCAAAGGACAAATCGTACTACAAAAATGGTATCGAAAAATTGGAGGGTCGCTATAATCAGTGTATCACCCTTGAAGGGAATTATGTTGAATAAAAAAAAACTAATTTTGCCAAAAAAAATGTGTTTTACTATGGTAGGCCGGGGACTTTTCAATTGACCTGTTATTTACATAAAACTGGTTAGTAAACATGTTGAGAGACAGTGAACTAAGTGCGAGTATTTCCTTTGATCATATAAATAAACAATTAATTTGAATACTAACCTGCGACTCTTTTAATTGATTGAAATTAGATATATATATGAGAGGTTATACTTTATTGCGACTTAAAAAGATGAAAGAGTTAGGTAATAAAGAGACATCACACAAGTAGACTATTTTGTATGAATACTGTTCAGAAAGGAATTGCAAATTTCCAGTCACATAAGATAAATTTAGGTTTTGTAAAAGAAGATTCTAAAAGGTGAAACCAGGTGAAGAATCGTGAATTTCGGAAATAATTCCCACAGATATCACGGAAGCGAAATACGAAACCTGGATGACAATTGATGAAGACATTTCCTTTGAGTCATTTGACGAAAATCAAATAAAAGCCAAAAGTTTGAGAGGAGCACGATCGCTTAGTGACGAATAAAATGATTACATAAGACATAGAAAGAAGCCAATTTTAACGAAGAATCTATTATTAACACTAAAGAGTCACTATTTGCTAATCGTGAACGGCAACTTACAGCCTCCAATAAATTTCATAAATAATTTCATATAAATACACCTCAATATTCGCATCAATACAAGAATTCATTTTAATGTTAACTTTATTGAGTGGCATAAAATATTAACTGTTTGCAATTGAATATGAATGAATTAAAAATCAATCTTTTTAGCACTACTTCTAAATAAATGTTTGGACATACGTATTCGTAGCGACATATTTTCATAAATTAATTAATATTTGTATTTTCCGATTAACGTGATCGAGCTGTTCAAGTTCAAAAATATATACACACACAAACATATATATATATAATGTGTGTGTTTTAAAACAATTTAAATCATTTAAAACTATACACACACATTTTCCCTTTCAAATTTAGGAAATACTTTTAGGCTAATGCTGTAGGCCTAATTTTAAGTAAGAAAATATTTGAAGTCATTGTTGTAGTACATGTTTTAGGATTAGCAAACTGTCAGAAGGGAAAGACAAAATTACGATTCAGAATCTAATTTTTAACATCACCTAAGTAAAAAGTTAGATTGAAGGAGAAGACAGTAATTTTAATTGATGATTTTGGAAAAAAAAAAAAAAAAAGAAAAGAAAAGGGAGATAATATTTTTCATGCAAGTATTTTTCAATTAGATGACTAATTACCTGAATTCGAGCTTCTGGTAGAGCTATTTTTTCGGCTAACCTTTCTCGCGCAAAAACATCGGGATAATGAGTTCTTTCGAATTCTGGAAAGAAAAAATTATTGCTTTGGAACAAAACATACTGAGCATTTTTCATATGCAAAACGCACAGACAATGAAATATTTTTTTTGCAAAAAATAGCATAATATACAAAAGGCAATACATCTATATGCTGCACATTCAAGCAAAATTTTGAATTATTCAAAATAACACCATAAAATTACATACTAAAAAAATGAAACACTAAGCAAAACAATAAAAAAAACTCTTTTTCCAAGGCTAGTGTTTATCTTGCTAAAAATTTAGAGACATTAAGCAATCATGCAGCTTTTTATTCATTTCGTAATGATTAAAAGTATTTTTTATGATCTGCTGTTTCAAAATAAAAAAAAAAAATGTTTTTTTTAGAGTGCGCATTAAATGTTACTTAAAAATGTAGATGCAAATGCAAAATACTCAATGTATCACGTATTGTTGCTGCTTATTAGTATAGAGGAGTAAATATCAATTTTACAAAATAAGAACGAACATCAATTTTCTTACAGAATCCTGATGTAAGCACTGAAATGTTGCAAAATGTGAATATTAATTTTGCGTTTATTGGAATATTTGATGTTAAAATCGTGGAATAATGTGCATAGTGTGCATCTTATTTATATAATTTTTATAATAAACAAAGAACTATGAAACCTCTTTACCATATCCTGAGAATTAATTATTTTCCTATTTAAACACGCTAAATTTATATTTATAAACATATTTCGAAATTAATTTGAAAAAATCGATGATATAAATGGAAAAGTTAATTAATGTAATTATATCACTTTCGTATGCATTTCATTAAACTTGCTTACTTTTAAAGAACATTATTAATTAAAGTCTGCAACTACAGTATTATATATTTTATGAGTGAATAAAAAAAATACTTGCCACAAGCGTTATTATTCTTTTAGAATAAAGAATAATTTTGCAGTATTATAGATTTCAAATAAAAATATTTTTTCAATTGAAAAAAATGTTATATGTTAAAATATGTGTCATTCATTTGTCGATATTTTCAACTTAAAAAAGTATATGTCAAAAAAATTTCAAATAAAGTAAAAATGAAGTTTTGTTAACGAACATAAATTTTTTTTTAGAAAATGTTCGCTTGAGATAAGAAGAAGAAAAAAATTCCTATCATCGGCAGATTTGTATATTTAAATGTTTATTAAAATTAATAAAAACAGAAAATATTTAAAATGAACAAAAAAATTATCCTAGCTAGGGAAAAATTCAAACATTCTTGCACCCGTTACGAAAAAGAATAAAAAAAATCAACGAGAAGAAGATTATAGAGAATCTTTGTTATAATTTATTTAATATATTGGTGATATAAAACAAATTTTCTCAAGTATATAATAATTACCAAACCTGGTGAACACATTTGGAAATGGAGATTAAACAAAAATTAATATGAGTTAAACTATTTTGAACCTTTTGTTGTTTTTATTGTTAATATTAAATTAATTTTAACTAAACATAATGTAACTAAACATACTTTTATGAGCTTGCTATTACACAACACGAAGAACCAGTAGCTGGGACTTTTCATTAACGTTGCACTAAGAAGTAACACGAAGGCTACTACGACGAACGGTCCCTAATTTTGAGCCTCTTTCAAGTGACGAGGACGACACCGGAATTGGTTATTTCCTCTCCAAACATCAAGATCTCGTCAACGGGAGGACTAGGGAGCTAGACCAGATTCAACGTGCATCAGGCCCTCTACACGGTTGGTCTTTATTAGCATCAGAGCTCGAACCAATGTCTCAAAGAAAGCACTGCCGGCTGAGAGTGAGCGACCATGACCACTAGACTACCTTGGTCACAAGACCCAGTAACAATCGGCTTCTTGTAACGCATGACCTTTGTAACTCACTTATGTCCGAATGTACTTAGGTGATATTAAAATTCATGTGATTTAAATATAAATGTATAATTAGGGCCCATGGGGCTAAACTTCTTTGTATAACTTGTCAAGACTTATCTGGTCTTAAACGGATACTATTGTGCAAAAAAAACGAGTTAACAATGGAAAAAGAAAAGGCTACTATTATTATTAGAAGTACTGTTGCATTTATTCGAATAGTTTCAGATTGTATCATACAAACGCTGATTTTTACCTTTTAGCCGATTGTACAGCAGCTAAATCCTAATATAGTTAATTTTAAAAAATTTCGATTCTGTTTTATGCTTTTATGCTAAAATAGGAATTAAAAATTTCCAGCATAGTTTTGAACTTTTTCTCCTTAAAAAACATAATTATTAGCCAGTTTTCGTATCAAAATCCCTGAAGTAAAGAAACTGCTGCTCTGAGATAATAACTTTAGATGAATACTATCCTGTCATTTAATTTTAGGAAGGATAACATAAATACCCTTAACAAATTTACTACGATTGTATATGTAAAAATAAATATCAGCAGTTCGTTGACATAGCAAGGGGGAGAGAAGGATGTGGAAGTTACAACCCTCCAAAAGGATAGCTGAATACTGAAATTTTAAAACTGAAACAATTTACACAGATTTTTTTTAAAATTTTTTTCAAAAAATATAAATATTTGAAATCCTGTAGTTCATATAAACACTTTTTTCATAATAAAAACAAACAAACAATAAAATTTGAAATTAATTTTGAGATATGAATTGAAACGAGAGGATCTCCTTACCTTCAGTGAAAATTTTCTCCCTACACCCCTGCATCTGTGCAATGTTTTATTTAAAGCTCTTTTGTTAATTACTGCAAACGTTTAAAAGTAATTTTTTTTAAAAAAACCCATCTAAAATATATTTATATTCTATTTCCAAAGAAAAGTTTGATGTACATTCAGTTAACGTTTTAATAAAGGAAAAAAAACCCGCTTAGTTTAATAATGCTAATAAATTGCTTTTAAGTTAAAATAAATGTAAATTAAATTCAATTTTATAGATATTAATGAATAAAATTGCAATTTATATAAATATTTAAAGTCCGTGAACTCAAAAATTATCTATTATGTTTATTCCAAAAACATGCTGAATTTCAAACAAGTGAAAAAATTTAATTATGTCTGAAATGGAGGACATATTCTATGTGTTTTAAATATTTTTTTTTCCTTATTTTCCTTCCCTTTCTCTCTCACTCTTTGATCTCACAAACTCTATGAGCAGAAATTAGTTTTTTCATTATATTTAATGCTAATTTAGATAATTCTAAATTTCTGAATGCGTTTAAAAAAAACTAGAATTTTCTTTTCATGAGTATGTTTAATTTCGAATTAAATGAGATCTTGAAATGAGGAAATCTTTTATTCGGTGATAAGATTAGCTCTCACTTTTTTTAAAAATTCTATGAGGTCTTTGTTAGAATTTTTGTATTTGGAATGAATCCTTTATCATTTTTATTCTAATAATTCAAGCTAATTTTATGCAATTAAATTCATACTTCATAATAAGATACTACAAGACTTACACAAATTATAAAAAAAATTGTTTAGTATAAAATTTATCAAAACACTTTTTTAAAAAAAACATAGACTTATAAAGACAGATATTCAATAGTTGTCGGTTTTGTAAGTAAAAGGTACAATAATTTAGACGAGAAAAAATGTCTATTTTTGCAATTATTTATTGATTTAAGTACATTTGAAAAACTTTATAGACGTTTATGTGCATGATAAATACAATAAACATATAGAATTCGTTAAATTGATAAATTAAAACTGCTATTTTGATTTTTCTTTACAATAACTTGAGTTTAACATGAAACATTTCTTAAATGAGACTACATTTCTGAAATGTAGCTATTCTTTGACAAATGCTTCACATATATCTTTAAAAATAACTAAATAAATCAAAATAACTGTTAGATTTTGTTCCATTTATTATTTATTATATAGATACTTAATACATGAGGACAATAAAGAAAAAAAATAGTTGTCTCCCCCCTAAAAGTACTTTATATATATATATATATATATATATTTGTGTGTGTGCATTATATATCATTCAAAAAATGTTTTCTTATTTAAAAAAATTGTCAGTTAAAAGGCATACTCAATTAAAAGTAAATTAAAGTACATAAGATATCCTAAAAACTTCTATTTCATATGTCAAAGAGATTTTTTTTTTATTCATATTAAACAGAAAATCAATTTAGATTCATTTAAAAGATATTAGAAAAAATATAGAAATAGTTTAATATATTAAAGATCCTGCAAAGTAATATGTACGTGATCATTCGAAATGTAATTTTTAGAGTCTTTGGAATAGTTTTATTCACTCTGAAAATTGATTGATTGTTTATTAATGTCGCACTTTGAAACAATACGAGGGGTATTGGGGATGGACTTTGAAATTTTGAGCATCGGTCAAATAACAAGGACGCAAAGCGAGGAGCACCTGAACTAGCACCTTACTTTCTAAACTTCCACACCGCGCCAATGGGAGGATTTTGAGTCCCTACAAATGTAACGTGCGTCATCCCCGCCACACAGTGGATTTTAGTGATACCAAGCTTACGACTCGTAGGAAACAAGGTCGGCAGCGAGTTCGTGACCATAGGCCTCTAAGCTACAGCGATCACATTCACAATGAAAAATTTGTAAGAAGGATAAAGAGTTCACTATCAGTAATTTGTTACTAAACCTCAGACAATTAATTTAAAATAAATTAAAGAAATTAAAATCGTCGAAAGAGAAAGGATCGAACAAGTAAGTAAAAGGCAAAATATCTATGAAGCATTTTTCAAAACTTCATAGGTATATGAACTTCATGAAGGTATATTTTCTTACACTTTTGATTATTATTTCTAAAAATTACAGATTTTAAATAACTGTAAATAAAATTCTTTAAAATCTGAAAGTCAAATTCTCTCAAATGCATATGAAATGCGTTGCAACGTATGAACATTAAATTGTCTCTGTTTGTTATTAAAAAAAAGAATTTTAGTTAAACAAATGTGTATATGGACTTTTGGGAGCAAAGTATAATATATATAAAACTATTAGTTACAGATAGTACATATATTGTTCGTTTTTCTTTAAAAAAATAATAAAGAGTTCATCTGAAGTTTCATACAAAATACATGTAATGCACACAATGCTACTGCTTAGTGAATTATTCAATAATTTTTTTAAAAATATTTATTGAAAAAATAATTATTTTATCTTCCAAATAAAAATATTTTTTTTTATATTTGGTTGCATGATTAATATAAATGGAATGTTTAAAAAGTACTAGTGATAATTATACGTAAAAGCATAAAAAAAATTTGTAAGTAAATGAAAGTTAGTTGATTTAATCAAGAGATCTTTAAATGTTCATTACATTGAGTTATATAGGCCATGAGGAAACATAAAGAAATGCATGATGAAAAACATTGGTAGGAAATCTGATAAATTGAGAAGAGATAAAAGGTAGAAAAAACGCTCCATTGGTTCCTATTATTGTTGACTCTGTATGACAAACATTAGTTTCTATAATTGTTGACAGAGGGCAGCACGATTGAAGCGTAAATTTTGAGATGTACTGAGTGCGAGGAGATGTTTGAAAACGCTACTAAACACATTCTGCAATTTTCAATTTGTCTATTTTTGTTTAGGAACTTAAAAATTGCATTTAAGGACACGCTGAACCTATTTTGTATCCCCTCATCTCGTTTAGATGTAAAATATGAAGGGTTTGTAGCAAGAAATAATATATTTATTAATAATTCGTAGAATTTTTTTTAAGAATTACGAAATATTTATAGCTTGCCTTGAATGTAATTAATGATCTGTAAATTAGCATATAAATTAATTTAATAGATAAGACTTATATATATTTATATTACTTAAAATTATCTGTTAGTGTAACGTGAGATTTTTATATCAATTTTGTTTTAATGTAAGGTTCTGTTAACTACATTAATTAAAGGCAAATAAGTTAATATCCTTTGTATGAGCTGAAGCTTTCGATTTTACGATTAAGAAAAACAATCTAATCGCTTTTAAGATTGCGTTAAATAATATTCTAATTAGATGAACGAAATTGAAACACTAAGTCTCATTTTTCCAGAAAAATGTTGGAGAAATGAATAATTAAGAATTATTTATTTGCGAGAAATTTATTACAGGATTTATTCTGCAATCAAAAATATCGTGTATTTCTTTCTTTACATTATATTTTAGAAATGCAACAGTTTTTTTATAAGCAGCAGTACCTTATGAATTGGAGGAATTGAGATCTTAAGAAATGTTTATAAGATGTGTAAGTATATATTATTATTATTTTACAAACATGTTCCTATGCAAGCAATAGAAAATGTTCAATTTATGTGTGCGTTACTCTAAGAGAAAGCAAATACTTTTAAAAATTTTGTTATTGTTGTTAATGTTGCTATTCTATAACCTAAAACCGATTTTTTATTTATTTATTTATTTTTTTTTTTCATGTTGCTTAAATAAAAATAAATCGTTTTTTAAATATCCAATCTTTATAATATGCACCCGTATCTTTTATCTTTATCTTTTATATTTTTCTGACAAAAACTTGTCTAAATATTTTCCAACAATTATTTTTGATAGCTTATGCCAAATGACTCTTAAAAATTGCTAAAATGGTATTTCTGAATATTTTCAGTATTTATGCTTTTTAAAATAATACTACATATAAATATTCAACATATTCATAAAAACTGTACATTTAAGTTACAAACTAAAATAAAATTCATGCACAAAACACAGAACATCAATTGAAAATATATATATGCTTGAACACCAAACAAACATCAAATATTTGCAGAACCACAAGCCCTTGAAAATGACCATCAGTTTAAAAAAAAGGTTTAAAATTACATTGGTTTGAATTTTCATTATTTTCGCATTACAACAATATATTTTAAGCAAAATTGCTATTTTAATATTTCAAGATAAATCTCTGTTATTCTATCTTTTAAGAAATTATTAAATTAGAGTTATTTTGCATTAATTGTATTAACGAGGAATTTATCAAAAAGTTTTTGTGAATTATCATAATAAATTAAAATTGATAAAAAAGTTAATTAACATAAGTTTTTACATTGCTTTTTAAAAATCTAAGAAAAGAAAGGTAAATTAAAATATTTACCTTTTTTTAAAAGAATACAACTCAAAAAAAAATGTGTAACTTTCATTAAAGCCACTAAAAGTATGTGTTTAAATAAAAAAAATAATTTTTTCCGTATAACAAATAAAATTCTCTTTCTCAATTTAAAATTACTTTAGTCAAATTTTTGACAGTGGCACATAAGTGCAAAAGAGTATGAAAATGTTTTATACTTATTTTTGAGCAGATTAATATGAATAATTTTTAGTTTTTACAAATTTGTTGTGTATTTAAGAATAAATGTTTTCTAACATTAAATAACTGAATTGTCAAATCCGAACTCTTGAAAATATTAAAAAGTTTTTTTTAATTCACATAACTGTGTTTTAACAGTATCTTTTATCTCTATAAAATATTTGGAATACGAAGATAAAAATTTTGGTTCTGAAAATGTTTCAAAATTTTTATTTAGAGTTTCACAAAAAGTAATAAAAATTTGCCTTGTCGGTTTTGAAATGGCAAATGAACGAATTTTGAAATGGAAATCGCAGTTAAGTATTTTTGTGAAATTTCCAACAAAGATATTGGAAATTTCGAGCTTTGAAGGTTCTACTACACTTTTCTGAGGGCATACCTTTTTCAAGGGCCTCGATCTGCTCATTGGCAAACGAGGTTCGATTTCGTTGCAGCTTACGTTTCAGGCGCATGCGCATCTGTGAATCCTCATCTGCTGATGAATTGTTCTCTGAGTTGCCGTCAGAGGTTGCTTCATTCACACCTGAGAGGTAAAAAGTTTTAAATTGTTTAAAATATATTTTTTCATGGACAGAGAACATACAAAGACTTTAATTTATGCAACAACAAGTAATTGTAACAAATAATAACTTACAATAGTCAAGAAATATCATTTCATTGGCCAAACACTGTAGTTGTTATATAAATAATGCTTTTAAAATAATTAATTTATTTGAAAATTCATTTTAACTAATTCCGTGATCAACAAAATTAATTAACTAATTCCGTGATTACAAATAGATCGTATTTGAAGATATCACATGTTTTACTACATATTTGCATCATTTATTTTTTGTTTCTTAAAAAAAAGTCAGTTATAGATATTACCGTAGAGTCAGAATGGAAAAATTAACATGAGAAATTTTATATTTTTGGAACGAGTAATAAAAAATTACTTTCTACATTAATTGCCAATTAACGGGAAACGGAGGAAAATACAAAGCAATTTGATAAATAATTTTTAATTCAATTATTCCGTTATTATTTGTAATATTGCATAATTTTCTTTAATACATCTTCATTTGTTAAAAGTGGCCATAGCATTTGCTGGTCATGGGCGCGTACTTGCTGCTGAGTCGTGGGTTCGAATCCTGATGTCACTGAAGACATGCTGTATAGCGGGACTGATGCGTATTAAAAATCTACCAAGCTTTAACTCTTCCTAGTGGCATGGTGTGGAAATTTGGATAGGGGTTGCCTGCTCAATTCTCGACCTCTTCACATGAGGTTCGTACCCAATAGCCCTTGTGTAACTTCTAAATACGACGTTAATAAACCAATTAATGAATTGCTCATAAAATCAAAATATTTGCATGGTTGTAAAAAGTATTTCTTTTGGTGTTAAGAGAAATCATTTGTGCTTTGTTTATAACTTTTGACGCTTTATAAAATCACGTTTAAGAACTCAATATTATTGCACAAAAATAAGTAATTATAAAATAAACATCTATGTCTCTCTCTCATAAAATAAATACAGAGCAGACGTTTGTCTTTAAATACATCATTACTTTTCTTAGAATTCAGATACTTTTGAAGAATTGTTAAACAAAAAAGTGTTGTCTTTATATACTTTAATAACTCCAAGATACATGCAATTGATAGCTCTTTGCAAAAGTAAGATAAATAATTCTTAAATACAAATAATTAATAATGGTATGAAAAAAATGATAAATTACATCATGAATCAAAAACTAATTTTTAAAAAATGTAAGCTTCTTTGCTTCTTATAATTAAAACAAACTTTTATGATTATAAAATTTGTTCTGTCTTTTCATTTTTAAAGCTTCTGGGTTTTCTTTTTGTATCAACTAATCCTTTTATCAAAAAAATGTTATTGCATCAAATCCCCCCCTTTTTTTTTAATTTATTAAGTTGGATATTTTGGCTTTACCTAAATTCATGTTATACACAACTATCAACACATGATAAGTTTAAGTATTGAAGAATCAACAACAAGTCAGGAATGAGTTATAATAATTTCAATTCACCCGTAACAACGAAATGGACATTCTTTCACTATGTATATTTGTTTTTCTAGATACAAATATTTTTAAGGATTTGCAAAACACCAATGTGTATATGTTTCGATGTATATATGGTTGATTTGAATTGACTTCAATCTAAAAGTAAACAAGGATTATTTACGATGAATTTCGTAATTCTAAATGGCTATCGACTGAGAGGGTTTTGAAGGACTATCTAAGAAGTCTGAAGTACAGTAATTCCCTTTATTTTTAAAGATCTTCAATGAGATGAGGACTCGGACACTTAATTACGCGAACGTCTGTCTCCACAAAATTCTTGGCCTTATTCACTAGCCTACGCCGGCCCTTTGTGTTTCGAAATAATAAAAAATTCTTTTAATTAAGTCATTTTTGTTATTAATACAGTAAGCACAAATGCAGAATCTATGACGTCTTGTACCCTCAGATGATGGAGGATCAAATCTGACCGATTCCAAAATTTACACAGGAAATTTTTCAGTTTTATTCAATATTTTCGTTGATTTTTAATTCGTAAGCAAAGTGACATTTGATTGTTTGATATGATTAAAACTTTTTTGTAATTTAGATACTTTTGGTCGATGCCTACAAACAAAACGTTGATTAAGAAATCTTTTAAAATCACATTCAAAGATTGATTAGAGTTAAAATATTTCTTTATTAAAAGTTCCTTAACATCTTGCAGGGCTGATTTAAAAAAACCAAAGTTTAGAATAAAATTTCCTATGAACATTTAAATAATAAAAGAATATTTCGAGCAATAAAATAATGTTTTAATATGGTTGTAAGATATTTTAAAATATATGTTTTCATTTAATTACATTGAACAAGTTCGTACAATGCTTATACAGTATGAATTATTTTTATTTCAATCATAGTAATATATGTCAAACAGGTCACTTAGCAAAATATATCTTAGTATGTTTATAACATGCCAAATGTTATTAACTTAAAATAAATTTATACAAAATCATAGTAAATAAGTGCAAAAATTACATATATTCTACTTTCTTATTGCAAAGGCATTCTATCTTAAACAGTTCTGATCCATCAAATAAAATTGTGAGAAGAATTATTCTTGACTAAATTTTTTTTTTTTTTTTTTTTTTTTTTTTTTTAATAATTTTCAAAACTTCTGAAGATTTTCTTTGCAGTAATAGGTAGCATGAATGTAATTTTTAAGGCACTAACAAAATTTTGCTATTATTTGAATAAATTATTCTTAAATAAGTGTTATTAATCAGCACTGAAGCGCAAAATAAAATTTTTTCTAAGTATTGTATAACTTATGAAATAAAAAAAAAAGTGAGAAATAATTTTATTTATAAATAATGGAAAGATAATTCGTTTTTACTTTGTAGTAATAGCTCCATCATTGAGAACTGTGATGGGCAAAGGAGAATAAATTACGTAATTCTTTCCTTAAAAGAGGAAAATAACTTCTTATCACAACTATTATTAAAAATTAAAATTAACCGAAAGTTCCATAATTAATGAATTAAAATAAGAAAGTTGAAATTGTAAATAAAAAGAAAATTTAATATATAAAGTGTAATCAATTGTTAGAGCTTGTCCGAAGTCTTTTTGTGGTAGTAGAGGGGCCATGGTTGCAAACTCACGGTCAACTTTGTTTTCGTTGAGTCGTAGGTTCGAATCCTGATGCTACTAAAGATCCGCCTTGAAGCGGGGCTGATGCATTTTAAATCTGTCGAGTCTTCCTCGTCACTTGGTCGAGGTTCAAACTCTCGAGATCCGTTTCCCTCATGTAGTGCTTCAAGAGTGACATTAATAAACAATTAATCAATTGTTCAGTGCACGAGAGATAGATAATCTGGTCGACTGTAAGGAATTCCAATTACGAAATCAAGACCATAGATTCTTGTGAGATTGCACATTCCGATCCACCCTCATTCTCTTCTTCCTACTTTCTCGCCTAATTTTTATTAGAACTGATGAATTTTGAAAAAAGTACGATCCATATAGGAAAACGAAAAGTAAGAAAATATGTATTCCTAAACTTGTCTAATGCATGCTTCCGGAAAAGACCTATTTATACAAATAAGTAAGCCTCCTCTCTAAAACATAACAATTTTCAGGTTTGTCATATGTTCAATATACTTAAACTATATAAATCTCTAACTAACTTATTGATGTAATTTAATTAATACATCAATTAAAACTATCAAAGTCAGTAGTCGTTTGAACTGTTTTAAAGAATTCCCCTCTAATCACTTGAATATATATATGTGTGTGTAGTAGCTCGTAAGACATACTTTGTCGAAAAAGAGAAAATCAATGAAAACTGAAGAAGAAAAAGACTTAAAGAACAGACAAAAGGAAAGAAAGGCCCACTAAAGTGTTCTTCTCAAAGAAGATCACAGGAAGTCAATTAAACATAAGAACCAGAGACTTTTACAATAAATTTCGATTTTTCTTTTATTTCATATTTTTTACTTTTCTCCTGCAGGTTAAAAAAGTTCTTAAAAAAAAGAAGAAAACCGGAATTTAATCTGCGAACATTTCCTTTTCTTTTGTACCCTCCAACATGCCTTAATGGCTAAGCCTTCTTCAACAATCTTCTGGAAGACTAACATGGAAATTCGGTACAGAAGGAAACAACACCCACTTCTAATTGCTTCTTCCAAAAATTCCCGCTTCCGCTCCACCGATCTCATTATATCTTTCCGAACATGGCGTCCTGTACCGGAGAGGGAAAAGAATCATTCAAACACTCGAAAACGCAACTTCTGTCAGCTTTTGCGGTGTACTCGTTTCCCGCGCTTTTCTTTCCCCTTTGTTTCAAGAAAGATGGATGAGTCTCTCCTGGTAGCGGATGGTCGCCTCGATGCAATTGCGAAAATGAAAAGGATTTAGAAAGTCGCCAAGTGATGATTATCGTCGTTGTTGCTGTCATCGTTCGCTGGGAGCAAGAAAGTTCAGTTGGCTGTTTGCTGCTGTTCTTCACAGTGATTTGTCATTCAGAATGAAAACTTCACGCGAATTTTTGGTATTGTTGTTTTCCTCCTAAGATGGGAGAGAAGAGGTATTGGTGAAGTAGTGTGTCGTATTGTAGAACGTTGGTATTGTTTCGTGTTGTTGGTTTGGAGCTCTCAGACAAGTGTCATTAAATGTCGTGAAGATGTTTTGAAACGAGTACTTGAAAAGGATTAAACAGATGTTTCACAACTGTTTTGTAAAAGTTCGAATTAATATATGTGATGAGTGAAAATTAAAAATATGTTTGCATAAAGCATTCTCAATTGTTAGTATCTTTGTGCATACAGTTTGGGTAGCGCTTAGAATAAAACTAACAATGTCATTTCACAGCCAATAACTACTGAGTTAAATAAACATATAAATCAAATTAATTCTGGGTTCAAAGTTTGTGGACAACAGATGGGACTTAAAGATCTTCAGCAGATATCAGTGTTACTTAAAATATTCTAAAAATTTTGTTTCCACATCAATAAAGTCTTATTTTGCTAGAAACGATGCAATACGATTCAACATTCTCCATGCGCGTTTTATTGCTTATATTATGAATCGAAATAATACCACGAGCAGATTTAATTCCAAGCGGAACTTTAAAAAAAATGCTAATAACAAATGATTATCAAACGTAATTTTAACTTTCAATCATACCTTTCATTTAAAATCTCCGATAGACAAAAAAGTTTGACGTTCTGATTATATATCTAACAGATAATTTCCCTTCATGACACTGATTTTGAATAAATTTCTCCATAAAATATTATCACTACTAGACCAGCAAATCGATAAAAACCCACTTTCTCAACCAAATTTGTCTGCTTGCTTCAACATTTTTGACTCTTCCAGCGAAAACTACGTAATATATTCCAAAAAACGAATAACATTTTCTCCCAAATAAAATTACAGGTACATTTTATGTGAATTTACACCGATCGTTAGATATGAGTTCTATAAACGCATAAACGAAACATTTTTATCCTTTCAAACATCACCATCCAGCCCCAAGCAAACACTTCGGCTTGCTTACTTCGTCACCTTAAAAAACCCCAACCCCTCTTTTTAAAATTCTCTTCCTATCTCTATCGTATCTTCCACTTGAACACACTCCGACTTAACACGTCTCCCTGCTTGTAACGCCTTTGTGTTCCACTATCCCTCAGGTCATGTTGTTTACGAAATTTCAGCCCTAAATCTCCAAAAAATCCTCGTGCGATTCGCCACTACGTAATCCTGTTTACCACCAACTCCAAATTCACATTTCCCATTCCCCTTATATTCCCTGCAGCCTATTTTTCTTTCACAGTCGGATGTGTTGGCTATTTAAACCATTGGATATGCTATTTTGGCGGTCTTTTTTATTCGATATGAATTCATACCGCGTAAAGTGCGAAAAGAAAGTTACTTTTCTCCTCCCCACGTTAGTCGAAAAGTGGGCTTTTCTACCTTTCTTTTGCTCTTTTATTGAAATGTAGACTGTTAAGAGAGCAGTTTGACCTGCGTATTATTGACGGCATTATTTCCCTCTTCCATTAAAATCTCCTTTTCCTGAATTACCCTTAGTGAATTGCTTGTAATCTATCGAGTCTTATGGCGTAATAAGGTCAAATCGAATCTTCGAATTTCTCACGTTTCTAAACGTGACCTACTGACTGAGAATGGCGATATTAAGGAAATTCCTTGTAAATCTTTGTAAAGAATAATGGATATTTTCAAAATGCTTATTACAGGTACACACACACACAAAACCCTCAAAGATTTATAATTCAGCGCGTATAATAAAGCATAGATGAATAAATTTATGTAACAGTGAATAACATGCGATGCACGTGTGCATTTGGTAAATACTTTTCTATATAAAGGGGGAGGGGGATAATATAAGTATTGATTCTGATTTACCAACTCTGCTATTAGATTAATTTTTACCGTTGACTAATTGATGTATCAAGAAATATTAGGTGATATATTTAAAAAATAGCTACCTCAAAAGAAAATATAGACAAATTAATTTTATTTATATGGAAAAATTTTCAAATTGAGTCTTCCATAATTTAAGAAAATTTCGTTGCAAGAGTTATTAAATAATTTTAAAGCAAATAGCATACCATAAATTCTTCATGAGATTCTAGCTATTTGTCAGGAAACAGTTTTAAACGAAAAATTAAATTGTTCGCAACATATCTAAAATAGTTCCAAAATAGTTTTTTTAAACCCAAGTTTAACTAACTATAATAATGGTAAAAGAGAATTAAAACAGTTAATAATTTTATTTAAAGATTATCTGCTTTATGAATATATCAAAATTTACATTTAGTGTATATTTTTTTTTTCGTAAATTATGACCATAATCACAATTATTAGTAGTTTTCTGGGATTATATCTTAATTAAATAGTATAATAAATAACTTTGGTGTTTGACGGAAAAAAATAATATTAAAATTAATGTACTGAAAAAATATTTTTAAAATGGAAAGGAGTTAAAAGTGTGTACACCATTTCATTTTTTTCACTTATATTGGGTAGATATTAAAATAATTTTTCGTCTATATATTCTCTTTTGACAACCGTGATGGAGAATATTATTGGCAACGAACGCTTACAATTTAATTCTCACTAATATTAACATCATTTTGATGCATTTTCTTCATCATTCGAGGCAAGGAAAAAGTTAAGTAAAAAAGAAAATATTTCAAATATTCTAAGGAACAAGTTATAAAAATAGCGGCTTCAAAATCTGTTCAATTTCGTTTTATACTTTTGAAAGCTTTTGAGATCTTCGTTAACGTATAAATTAAGATAAAAGCAATAATTCGAATAAAATCTGCTTAATATTTAAAACAGGTATTTTCAATTCAAGAGATTTTTCAAAATTAATATAGATTTGCTTAAGTGTGGCAAACTTCCTTTAATCATACTGCGTAATTACAATTTAAAAACGTTCTGTATACACAATTTTCCATTTTAACATGTAAAGTCAAGTATCTATTTCGTATTAAAGTGTAAGAAATGGCACATAGAGCCTCTTTTTTTTTACTTAAGACAAATATCATTTCTCACAAAAATGAGTGATAGGAAGAAATATTATATGTCTTATAAATTAATGAATTCGTAATATATGATTCTTATATTGAGATGTTTTTTCTATCTTAAAAAGCATATGGAGCTCGGATCCTATTCTTTAATATTACTGATTATACACAAGCGTAACATTTCAGCATAAATTGTTAACCACTTACCAAATTGGACTGTTCAAGAATACGAATGGAAAAAATAATTATTCTCTTAATTAACAAACACCAAAAACTAAAGAAGTTACAAATTTTAAAAAAAAATCATTACTGGTTTGTATTCCATCTTGCGCAATATAACAAAGCTTAAATTTCAACTGTCATATCTTATAAAATCTTTTTTCAAGTGGACTCGCGGACTTATAACACTGCGTGTCATTTGAGAAGCGATTACAAAAACCTCTTAGGTTTTGGTAGAAATGTTTTAATTCCTATCGGATTTTAAGACTTCCCATTCATGCAATCCTCACATATCTTTTTGGTGAAAACTTTTTAGATAAAGGGAAAAAAAATGAATATTATTTTTTTTTTCATTCAAATTAAAGAATTTATTTATTTTTTTAAGAAAAATGAATTGGAGAAAACAGGTAATTTTACTTATTTTGAAAGTTTGTCCCTCTTATAAATTATTTTCATTTTTAGATTTATCAAGAATTGTGTAAGAAAGCGTTTAATTTTCTTGTGTCTGACAATGTTTTTTTTTACCAGTCATATAATAATAATAATAATAATAATATATAACATTAGATAATGTAGTTCACTTTATTTCCTGCGCATTAAAATTACCCAACTTCAGGAAATGCGTATGGATTCACTTAAAGAAGTAGAACTGATAGAACAGAATCCAATCACAAAATCATCATATTTCAGAGAGAGAAACAATTCAAGACAAGAGACAACTTTGTAATTTTATCTGCGTTTTAAGGTGTATTTAGAAATATTTCCCTTTTTACAATAATATGAAGTACTTACCTAAAATAAATTTGACTGTTATTACTACACGTAAAATCAGAATAAAATCTCTTAAAGAAATGAACTTTGCGTAAGTAGTAGAATTTTTTTTTTTTTTTTCAAAATAATGCTCTCTACAACATTGTCTCTAGCTAGCGTTTAATGTTTTTTTTTTATAATTTTGAAGTTTTGTTTGGTACATTTGTAGACTCAAAACTGATTCACTATCTATTGGTATTCTCTCACAATTTGCATGACATCTTATGCGTGAACAGATATCTTAGATAGTTGTTCGATAAAGTTTCAAAAACTTATCGGACAGCACACACTTTTTCTATGCAAATATAAAATAAGACAATTTTGCTCGAATGCTAAATTGTACTATTATTCTAGAAGCATTTTTCTATAATATTCATTTCTATTTGAGAAAAGAATTTCATACAAATTCGCCTTTCATTACCTTCAACTTCTCTGTTATAGAAATGATCATTTTCTTGTCTAGACAAATACGTTGAGTAAGAGATTCGCTTAATCTTGAATCTTGTTGCAATGCTCATAAGTAATAAGAATCTGCTATATATATATATATATATATATATATATATATATATATATATATAT